>JANHGC010000585.1:143697-162837 GCA_027560395.1 Boaedon fuliginosus | reverse complement strand
CAGGCTGGAACCAGTTGAAAGGAAGCCTGTGCAGAGGGCCAATTTCCCCTCAAGCAGGATGTGGACTGAAAGGTAAAACAGAGAGTTTTTTTCAACCTTCAGTAAGTCCTCACTCCCAGCTAGGCTGGGAGGTCAGTTTGGTACTCTTCTATAGGGAAAATGCAGAAGAAGGTAAAAGGCTGGGTGCTTACACAAAGCCTGACCTATTTGGAAGAATGGTTCCCTGTTAGTCAACTGGAATAACAGCAGTATTTTTCTTCAAACTGAGTAACAGAAAATGAACAGTGATTAATTCCATTTCTTAAAGTCAGTTTTTACCTAGTGTATTGTTTCTAATGCAATTTTAAGTGGCAAAAGTACTTACTGAGAAAGTGACTGGTAGAACAGAAGATTGTGAACAGATTTTTATTGCAGTTGGGTTAAATTATATTCTTTTATAAACTGTACTCAGTTAACATTTTAATGTGTGCTTTACTTGGAAATAGAGATTAATAGTTCTGTAGGCTGTGGGACCCATCATTGACCCAACCAGGTGCCAATATTCACTGCCAATCAGAGAAATGTTTTTTTTCCCCATAAAACAAGGCATGAAGTATCTCGCAACACCGTATTTTATAGGGAAAATTGTTCCATAATGTTTTAGCAACTGTTTTTTCTTGGCTGGAAGTGTATCAAATCAAGGATGAGTAGGGAATGAATATCCCCCCTCCAAGTTGCTAACAACTTTAAAATAGTCACTTATTTGTGTTTCTTGCAATTAAGGTGAAAGAATTGGAACTACAATTTACCTTAGAGAACTAGCAGTTGAAAGTGGTGAAAGAAAAAAGTAATGATGCCAATATTTGGTGTAGTGTCTTTTTAATGCCCCCCCCCCCCAAATCTAAAAATGTGGGTAAAATAAAAAGGAGAACATAGATTTGTAATATTCAGGGAGTTTAAAGATGAAATGTTCTGGTTCTAAAAAAACATTGTAGGCAAAGAACAGCAGGAAAATGTGAAAATAGTTCCCACGTCTGTAAAGTGCCATTTAATTATTACTATTATTATATATTAAATGTATATACTGCCCAACTTCAAGCGACTCAGTGGTTTACTGTAACACACCCACAAAACAGAACAATGATGGCAAAGAAAACAAACCCAGAAGGAAACAAAAAAGAAGAAAAGGGGGTGTTAGATACTGTCAGCAAGGGCCTGGCTGAAGAGCCATGCCTTTAAGGCTCTTTGAAAGAGCAATAGGGTGGGAGCCATTCTAATCCAGAGGGGAGGTGCTGCTACAGAAATGTTGTGCTTCTAGATTTTTCAATATAGAAAATACTGCAAAAGAAAAACTCAGCATCTGAAGCATAGCTTACGGTCTCAAGTTTGCCAGGACGTGATGTCTTCAATGATTTTTAAAAAAATCTAACCTTAAGATCAATAGAATCACCTCTAATTTATTCAGGCTGATATATGGATTACAAATCAGTTCTTAAGCTGTGCAGTTCATATACCATTGACCCTTCTGGCTGGGCTTGAAGAGAGGTATAGTTTATTAACATATGGAGAACCATAAGTCTCCAATCCTCGTTATTATTATTAAATTATTAAATTTTTGTTTTTAAAATACATTAATATAAATACATGGACAGTGTGGCCTTTGGGTATAATTCATTTTGATGCAAGTAGCAATAATAATATTTTATTTGTTAAATTTATAGGCCGCCCAACTTTGTCGCTAAGAAATGCAACCATTAAGTAAGACATAATGTGACTGTGGCTTGTGATTTAACTGCCAGCTTCTCCTTTGATTCCGCTTGTCAGAAGCCAGATATGAAGTGTGCAAATGGCAATCACGTAATTATAGGGACAATGTGGCAGTTGGAAGTGTGAAGATCGGTTGGAAAGTTATTTTTTTCAGCATTGTTTGAAGAGTTGCTAAACAGAGCAGTTGTTAAGCAAGGACCACCTGTAGTACTTCTTAAGAGGAAAACATTAGGATTCTTTCCTACAACACAGTGAAAGAACTGAATGAATAGATTGCTTTGCTAAAGCAGACCTTCAGCGACCTACCTTGTCTGAAATTTATTAAGAAAAACAAAAAATACAAGGAAAGTACACAAGAAACTATGGCTAATTATGCTGATTTTTTTAAAAAAATAAATAAATGAAGGTTGAAAGTTTCTTCTGCCATCCACTTAACAAATTCTCTTGTCCTCCCAGGTGGATTATTGTAGAAGCAACCCATTCATTTTCTAGAGATGAAGATAAGAAAAAGAAAAGTTAAGCCATTGTTTTTATTCTGGGCATTTATTGCAAAGTAAAGCCACCTCTGATAGAGAGGGTTTGCTATACTGCTCATGAACAACTCTGCTGGTAGAAAATATTTCCTTAGTGATCTTAAAATTGATCTTTGTGAAAAGTCATGTTTTGCTTTTAAAAAAAATGTTACGTTACTGTAACTATCTGGATTTCATATGTGAAAATGACACTTTGCATGGTTTCCCTGGGATATTTGCTTAGAAAACAGTATGAATGTTCCCTAAACTGCAGGAGGTAGGTCATCAATCTAAAGTTAACGCGAGATGGCTCCTCACGCAGCAGTTTTATCAATAGAAGAAAATATACATAGCTCAGGACTCCATAGCAGTTTTCCATCAGGGTAGTGAAAGAAAAATAAACATTCTACATTTACTTCCTTCCCCAAACTAAAGCTTTCCTTACAAAACTAGACAGTGTTTTAGTTCTCACTAGGCAGCCGCAGATGCTAAACAAGGTGCTTGGAACATAGTTATTTTCGTTGCAATGACTGTAATGGATTGGTATGATATTGTCAGTTTCCTGGGGAAATAATGAAACTTGGATGATAGAGAAAAATGAAAATACATCGTATTTTTTCCAAGAATCATGTGAGAATGATGATGATCACATGTAGTTAAAAGATATGGCATTATTTTGACACTTTTATTGTTATAGGCAGGGCAATTCAGCCTCATGCGGAAATATAATTTGATGAAAACCATAGTATAATAATTTTTCTCCTGCCCACGAAGTCTTTTATTTTAATATGTCAAACAATGTTTCCCACTCTTCATTTTTCATGAAGTATAAGCTATGTGCCAAACACATCTAAATGAAACCTCAATTTACCATAGAATAATTCGGTTATGCCAATTGTTTTTCTCCAGCATAGAATTAGGAATGTCAGGTCTCACCGTTTCCTCATCAATGTACTTTTACCAGGTCAGTCCTCTGAAAAAAATTGTCCTATGATGACTTTCAGGTCTCTTCATATTTTTCATATTCATCTTTTCAAAGAAAATTCATAGGGAAGTAGCCTGGTATTCTCATGCAGAATTATCCTCTTGGCAAGGCAACTTTAATTTTTGAAGCATTCATAGCAGTGGTGGATTTCAACAGGGTTGGCCCAGTTTGGCCGAATCAGTTGTTAAAATTATTACAGTTCGGCGAACTGGTTGTTAGAATTAAGCAGCTGTTTTTTGGGCCTAAATTGCTGCGTGGGGCATGCACATTACCTCAGGCCCAAACAACAGCTGATTTAGGCACTTTAGGCCTGAAAATTTAGCAACTGGGTTGGCTGAACTGGTAGCTAAATCAGCTGTTTTTCGGGCCTAAATTGTTGTGGGTGAGGTGCACGCTGTGCGTGTATCACCACAGATCCGAAAAAGGCTAATTTAGCTACCGTTTCTGCCAAACTTATTGCTAAATTTTCGGGCCTAAGGTGACTAAATCAGTTGTTTTTTGGGCCTAAGGTGCTGCGCGCACAGAGGAAGTATTATCAGGAAATGGGAGTAACCATTTGAGGGCCAAGCATCTCAACAGGTTCCCTTCCATTTCTTAGAAAATCTCAAATTTATGTTTTCTTGTGTATATATTCCATGTAGAGAACATTAGAACAGGTGTATTAAGGACACACTCTCTCAAAACAATATCAGTGAATGAAATAAGAATATATTAGGAAGAGCATGTAGCTTATAGACATGTAAGAAAGTTGCTTTAGTTCATACAATTTTTAAAAAGTTATCTGAAGAGAATCTTTGAACTGAAGTGAAGAAACCAATCAAATCTTAACTGAAAGAAGTGTGGAATCATCCTCCGGAACATTCTGTTACAAAATGCTTCATGAGAATTGAAAGCCAAACCATCAAATGCATTAATAATTAGACATAAATTTATCTAATCATTTCAGAACTGAAATATTGCTCTTTTTTAAAAGAAAAAAGTTTGTTTTTTTTTACACATAAACTACCCACCTTTCATTTTACAAAGGTACTGTTCTTATTCCAAACAATTGCAATAAATTGAAGAAGGAAGCTTTTGGAGAACTTAATAAAATAATATTGAAATATATTTGGCAAGGGAAAAAAGCAAAGATTAAGCTTAAAATGTTATAGGATCCAAGAACTAGAGGAGGATTTGGACTACCGGATTGGGAATTATACTTTCAGGCAGCAGGACTAGCATGGATGAAAGAATGGATTTTACGGAAGAACACAAGAGTTTTAACATTAGAGGGTCATGACCTGCAAATGGGGTGGCATGCCTTCCTATGGTACAGGGCAAGTAAAATATATGGATACTTCAAGAGACATTATATAAGAAATTATATCCAGGAAAAGGTATATTCTCCTGCTCCTGAAATGAAGTGCAGTGATTTCATACTGACACGTGGGTGCTTTATGGTGCAGGGATAAGGTAGAGGGAACTACTGACTTACTCCCCGCAATCCTTTAGGCAGAACTGAGTAAAGAGGCCAGAATGTCCAAATTACCAGTGCCACTCTGGATTTTTGCTAATTCCACTCAGTACCAAGCACCCCAAATCCAATGGAAGACAACATTCCTGCAAACCTAGGAATATTTTGAACTAGCAGCTGATCCCAGCTCTGGGACCTGGATTTAGTTTACTGCAAAACAAAGTGGAAAATCATTCACATCAGCTGCAGGATGTAGGCAGATTGTTAACAGAAGCAGCAGTCTGCTCCCTAATCTGAACTCTGGTTTTGGGCTGCTTTGCTTGCAGTAGTAGCCAGCCAATCTGGCAGAATACAGGATGGATTTGTAAGATGGTGGTCCTCTATACCAGCACAAATGACCACTCTCATTTTTGAATATAAAAGATCATAGATATTAAGTAATGGTGAGATAGTGACTGACACTTTATAAAGAAGACACACAGGCACTTTGAAAAGTAATGCTTTAGGAATGGGGAAAAAACTATTTTGCAACAACATTTCTCCTCTCTTAGACAATGTCACTCAGTTCTACATTTCCAGAGAGCTATTCTATAGGCCAGTTGGGAATACTGATAGACTCACTTAGGAGGTAGAGTTTAGTAATCAAAGCTTGTTAATACAAAAGTTACACAAAATGAAGATTTGTCATTAATTTTTTTCTTTGACTTACCTTATATTATTACCTTACCTTATATTATTTTGTCTTATTTGTTATACAGTTTGTTATTTATTTATTTGTTTGATTTATATCCCGCCTCTCTTCCCCAAATGTTATACATTTATGTGTTATCATTGTTTTTTTTTAAACCTTATCACATTGCAATTTAAAATAAGTGTTGCCTATCATTTTTACCATACTCTAGGCACTCCCTATGGTTTATATCTACTTTCCTCCAGCCAGTCTGGAATCAGAACCACTTGTACACGTAGGCAGTAGAAGGTGCAGTCCAATGATTGAGAAAGCAATTGGCTTGAATGTTGTGGATTCTAGCAGTCCCATTTATGCTGCTTTGTGGCTTACAGCTCTCTTCTTGAAGTTCCCTGCTCTTCCAGTATATTTGGAATTGGTGGTACTGCAGATTCTCTCTTGATTGCCAGCTTTTGGGGTTATTTTGCAAGGGCTGGGTCAACATCTCCTTTAGGATGATTCGCTGCTTTCATAGAAATTAAGAAAAAACCTAGGAGCTCCATTATGGGAGAGAGAATCTTTATTAGGACTACAAAACTCAGTGTTCATGTCTCATGTCTCAATGTTCAACTGCTTCAAAGTTGTTAAATTCAGTACTCAATGCATTTTGAAGCAAAAATCTTCAAAACTGGTATATCTTCTGGTATTCATCTTTTTTCCCAGTACTTGACCGCTAGGTAAAACTTCCTGGTGTTGGCTGCCTCATGACTTGCTACTCCTTCTGGCTGAAATAAAGGATGTATGTATGTATGTATGTATGTATGTATGTATGTATGTATGTATGTATGTATGTATGTATGTATGATATTTTTTATGCCACCCAACTCCCAAAGGACTCTGGGGGGCTTACAACAGAGATAGCAGTAGCACTCAGATGTTATATACGGCTTATCAGAGCTTTACAACACTCTCCAAGCAGTTACAGAGACAGCATATTTCCCCCAAACACTCTGGGTCCTCATTCTACCAACCTTTAGAAGGTGGAAGGCTAAGTCAACCTTGAGCCTGGTGAGATTCGATCTGACAACCTGTTGAACAAGTCAGCAGAGATAGGCTGCGGTACTGCATTTAACCACTGCACCACTCAGGCTCTCTGAGGTAATGTGGAGTATAGACACTATTCTTGGATTTGTGCAATGCCCAGCATTCACACATCCTTCTCTTCCTGAGAAATCTGAGCTGAGTTCTCTCAGCTCAGTCCTAATGCCCTTCAATGGGCCAAACCTGTGTTTTGCAATCTTGAGATACTGCAATTTGCCAAGGCTTCAAACTTTTTGCAAGCCGACCAGCTTTTGTTTTTCATGATGGCAGAAGCACCCACAGTGAGGCAAGGAGCGGTTGGAGTGTTGGCAGGCTGCCAGTTTCAATGTTTTCTCCATTGATCTGCTGGAGAGAGCGCTGATGGCTCAGGAATCCTTGATGTTGCAAGGAAGGCTACAGCGAGAATATTTGCATATTCTTTTAAAGATTTGGGGAGTGAATTGAGTGCTCATGTAAAAGTCCTTCTAAGCATAATTTTATACATAGAGCCTGTTATAACATGGAATATTTTGTTGTAAAGAAATACAGTGTATCCCTCAGGTTGTAAGCAGGTCTTCAAGATGTAATCTAAATCACCAAAATAAATCAACTGCATTTGGATAAAAGCAGTTAAAAAAAAAGAAAATACTGGGTGTTCATTCAATTTTTTTCTTTGGTCAGAGCATATTTCTAAGACTTTAACCTCCTGACTTATTCAAGATTAAATGGAAAAGAAGAAATTAAGAAATATAAAACGTTCTCCCAGCAGGTAATTAAAGATTAGACAGAAAATGTAAAATGATTTTCGCACAACAAAGAATGTGAAAAGTAAAAGCATGACAATAGGAATTCTCAGACAAGGACATGAAAAGAATAACCAGATGATGAAGATAGAACAATTCTTCCAACAATAAAATCTTTAACTTCCAATAATGCCCTGCTGCGCCGAATGAATTATATTTTGATTTCGCTATCAAACGAATCATTTGATATATACATAAGTCCGGAATTCCTTAAACTGCCCCTAAAATAGTACAAATTAGTAGACGTAGGTTTATTTAAACAAACTCATGTTTAAACATTGAAAAGAAGGCTTCTTCATGTAGAATTATAAAGCACTGGCTTCAAACTGTCATGTCTCTGGGAGGTTTTTGCCCCTAAGGCTGAATATTTGCTTTCCCCCCCTGTATTCTCAGTATTTCCCAGACAAAGATAGGTATTGAGAAATTACTTCACTTATTATGTGAATTTTCAGTTATTGGACTTTTTTCACCTTTAATGCAATATTCTCATATAATTAGCCACTCCTAAGAAATCCAAGATTTATCCCCAAAACCTCTAGCTTTTTATTTCCTACTTCACAAGTCAAATGAAATCTTGTATTCTTTCTTGCAGACTGTTTGCTTTGTATTCGGTCGGGCACATGCTTGTATAAATGATGCTGCTAATAGCTTCCAGTTCACTTGCTTTCCTCTGCTGTCCCTACTTATTAAAACTAGCAACTTGATACCACCTCCCTCCTCTCAGACACTTCTGTTGTCTTAACACAGAATAGGGATAATTTAACTGTCTGCTTTAGGCATTAGCCACACCATTTAAAAAAATGTCTTTCCCCTCTCCTTGAAATCATTTCAGTATAGAAGGGAAATAGGGGGGGTTTTTTTGCCTGTATCATATGCTAAGATATCTGTCACCTTGGCAACAAAACGGAAGCTCTGGGTGCAGACAGTTTTTCTATCACCTACCACAAGGTATCTTAAACTTGGCCATTAGGAGCAACTGATGTTTGGTGACTCAAAATTGTTGCTTCAAAAATTGGTCTTTGTTTAGAAACACACCTGATCTAGGAGATCCAAGTCATTGGTTTCAGATGGGCAGCTGTGCAAATTGAATGAATAAATAAATAATATTTTCCCAGTCATTCAGCGGGGGTAGTCAGAAGAGACAAGGTGGCATTTGTCTCAGAGTCTGACCAGCCCTCAGGCCTATTTCCCCATTGATCTGTTTCTACATTATGGCCTTTATTATTATGCATACTCCGCCTTGTATTAAAACAACAATTTATTTATTTATTTATTTATTTTATTTATTTATTTGGATTTATACCCCGCCTCATTTCCCTGATCAATTTATATGTTTTAGCAATAACACGTTCATCATTTGTACATAGTTTATTCCAAACTCAGTCTTGCATTGTTTAAAATCATTTATCTATCTTAAAACTTTTTGATAAGTGTACATACAAATCATTGACAAGTATATTCTTCTATTATCAAATCTTTTCTTGATTTTATTTTGCAATCCCCTTGAAAAATTATATTACTGTATATTAGTGAAGACTTGGACACATGGCTATAATACTATAATGGGAGAAAGAATGGTTTCTACATACATTTTAATTGTCAGGTCTAGTTTGGTTATTACACTCAATAATAACAGTTTTCTTTTATTATAAAGCTATAAAAGTGAAGATGCTTTTACATACTGATTTTTGTATTTTATTCATTATTTTTTTCTTGATGTTAAGATGGAATTTTTTTCTTTTTCTTTAATATACAATGATGAAATGTAAGGAAATTAAGAAAAACAAAACATTAACTATGATTGTACCCAGAAAACCCGGGCTGGACAAGTAATGTTGATTTTTTAATCTTTGAAAAATAAAAATTTTACCCCAAAAATAATAAAGTTTTCTATGTATTTTCCCAGAGGAAAAAAAGATATAAAGTTATGTGCAAAACAAAAGGATTCTTGCCTACCTGTGCCCAGGCATCCATTTTTTTTTTTGCTATTCTGAGATATTTTTTTTTTATTAGTAGAGAATATTCTACCCTGGGGCCAGATGCTTTACTATTGAGTTATAGGTCCCTTTCTAGCATTCTTCTTTCCCTGCTGGTATATATTTTGGAATCACATAGACCAAATTATGGAACAAGAACTGAATCAGGATTTGGGGTAATACCACACTTTTCTTGATGTCTGATATTGGAACATGCTTTGCTTTGGTTTCTGATGTAGCTAAATAATTGTTTATCAACAGTTCACAGAGAATGCTGGAAGAATTTATATTTATCTTCTGGGGGGGAAAGGAAAAGGAAAAAAACCTGGCATTCTCTAAAGTGCAGTACTAATTTCCATGATAAACAAGAAGAATGTATTGCAAATGACTCCATCATAATACAGAAATATTCAGACACATTAGGGCTTACATTACTTTCAAGCAGCTTATTTTCTCATTTCCGAGTTTCCAAGTCTGACTCTTGAAGCACATTCTTGTATTCTTAAAAGTAAGCCCCAATGAGTGCCATGGAGTAGTTTATATAGGATTATGCTCTTTGACAGTTCTAGTTTTAAAGATTTTGCACCAATTGACAATTCATGTAACAAAAAAATTGTAAAATGATAGCTAAAAGAGCAACCTATGATTCTGAAGTAAATTACTCAATTCAAGCTTTATTGATTAGCCCTTGGGCCATATCAAAGTGCAGAATTCCAAAAACAAATTATTACTCAAATTTGATAAAAGAAATTTAAGATGGAATTTGATGAAATACAATTTTAAGTGAAATTGGAATAAAATACTATTTATAATGAAATTGGAATAAAATACCATCTAAAATGAAATTGAAATAAAATACTTTAATTTAAGATATAAATAAAATATGATAAAATTATATTTCGATGTCTGCAATCTACCCCAATCAGTCCCACATACACAGATCTCAACTGCCATTTTGCTTAAGTACTGTGCTGTATTAAATGTAATTTCCAGATTCTGGCCACACATAAGGTAGGATGTTTTGATATGAGGGTCCCAATGGGTCATTCATTTTGTATATAGACTGAGGTGCCTGTCTCTCATCCTTTTATACAGGCAAATAGGATGTAACCCAGGTCTTCTACCTCTTCCGCTCCGCAAATCAGAGATGTTCATTGTACGATATAGAATGGAATCTCCCACATCTGTTCATTGTGTCAAGCTGTTTGAATCTCACTCCACCTGGTACATCAGTTGCGCCTCTTCCTGGACCAGGAGGCTCTTCTTACAGTCACTCATGCCCTCACCACCTCCAGGTTAGATTATTGCAATGCGCTCTACATGGGACTATCTTTGAAGAACACCCGGAGGGTTCAATTGGTCCAGAATGTGGCCGCGCAACTGATTAAAGGTGTGCCTCGGTACACTCATGTAACACCTCTCCTCTGCGAGCTGCACTGGCTCCCAATAAACTTCCGGGTGCAATTCAAGTGCTAGTGATTACCTTTAAATCTCTCCATGGCTTAGGACCGGGATACCTTGAGACTGCCTTCTCCTACTTTATGCCTCCCAGCACCCCGTGAGATCACATAGGGTTGGCTTCCTCCCGGTCCCGTCATCTAAGCAGTGCCAGGTGGTGGGCCCACAGGCAAAAGCCTTCTCCGTTGCTGCACTGGCCTTCTGGAATAAGCTCCCCGTGGGGGTCTGGACCATCCCTAACTTGTTAGCCTTCTGCCGGGCTGTCAGAAGACCTGGATCTGCCAGTGGGCTTGGGGCTAATTGTTTTGCCCCAGTATGAAAGCAGTGTATATGTATTGTTGTTTGGGTGATGTTGTTTTTAACTTTCATATTGTTGTAATTTTTAACTGTTACTGAATTTTATTAATTGTATATTTTAGTTGATGTTGTCAGCCTCCTGTCAGGGGAAGAAATGTGGGGTACAAATCTAATAAAATAAATAAATAAATGTAAACATCTCCCTAAGATGTTTTGGCAGTTGTAGCTTCAGATAGCTGTCTATTTCAAAAGTATCCTCACCCATTTCAAGTTATCCACCTTACCAAGAATAGCTATATCATTTTGTATTTCTGTATCCTTGATTCTTCGGCAGCTCTTTTTTTAAACCATTCTCCTGTCACACGAGAGACAGGAAGGCCACAGCTTCTTAACAAAATGTGTTAGTTTAGTGATCCAGGAGATTTGTGATTGTGATTTTATATGCTCCGGTAGACGTAACTTGGGGAGTCTGTCAGTCTCCATTTCATTTCAAATCCTGGGAGGTAAGGATAAGAATTATATGTATCCTTACACATACCAATCGGCTCACTCAAGCAGTGTACTGGATCTCTTTTTGGTCTCTAGAAACAAAGTCGACCTCTTCTTGGAGGTTACAGTACACTTTAGTGGCAATAGCGATCATCAGCCTGTAAGCGTGATATTACGAGGCCACTCAGATTTAAGACCGCATAAAATGGCTGACAGATGGCTCACCAAAAAGATAGAGGTGGCCCAAAATAAAATTAATTTGGGATAAAGTTGATACTAACGCAATATCAGACTGCCTTAAAGCAGTGAATGCTACCAACTGGGCTAGAACAATCCAGTCATCTACTAATGACTGGTTGTCAGCCTTCGACGCATTCTCCAATCTCTGTAATATTTTGAAGAAACATCTAACAACTACATTTGCTACCAAAAGAGCCTGAGTCGGTAGACCCCATTGGTTTGATCCTGAATGCCAGCGGCTGAAAAAGAAAGTGAAGGCAGCCCTGAGGCTTGCCCAGAGGAATCCTACTGCTCAAGCTGAGATGTTGCACACAAGAAGGGAATATTAAAAAATTATAAAATTAAAGATTTTTTTATTTTGCCTTTTCAATTCGGTCAGAACTCATATTATCTGCCAAAAGTCATAACTCAGTAATATTTTGGCACTCTGTAGCAGGTATCCTAAAAGAACGAAGATTTGCATTTGCTATACCAATCTCTGCTGAGGAGTGGGAGCATTATTATCAGTGTTTGTTTGCTTCCACGGAACATATACAGAAACTGTCTTTAAGTAGTGATTCAGTAAACCCTAGAACTCCTCCCCTTTGGCCACCAGTCTGGGAAAAGGAGATACAATCAATCATGAAAAGTTTAAAGAGCAATAAAGCCCCAGGTGAGGATTTCTTACCAGCAGAATTATTTGAGAAATTTCCTGATTGGTGGGGTCAAGTATTAGCAGGTCTTTTTTTACACATATAAATAACACCTGTCATATACCAGACGGGTGGAAGATGGCAATAGTTGTCTCCATATATACGTAAAAAAGGAAATAAAAAGGATCCTAGTAACTACAGGCCCATCAGTCTGATTGGCATTGTAGCAAAAATATACGCTAGGTTTCTTTTAAGTAGAACTGAAATCTGGGTAGAGGAAAACCATCTCCTTGCAGAAGAACAAGCAGGTTTAAGACAAAGCCAATCCACTATTGACAACTGCTTTGTCTTGAACCATCCAATTGCCAAATATGCCTATGAGAGGAGAGCCCTGTTTGCTGCTTTTATAGACCTCACAGCAGCATCTGATATGGTAAACAGAGAAGTACTATGGAGAAAACTGACATCTCTTAGAATTGAACCTAGACTGCCGGCTTTGATTAAAGCCCTTAACACAAGTATCTGTTTGAGTGTGCGGTATGGGGTTAATGGGGTGCTGACTAACAGGATTCATACAAATAGAAGGGTAAGGTAAGGGTGTATCCTGGCCCCATTGTTATCAGGGACTTGCCCAGGTTAATGAGGGATCCTATGGTACATATGCTGATGGTCCTAAATACATGCTATAACAGGTTGCTCTATGCTGTTGGTATGATTTAATTATCGTATTCACAAGTAGGATGACATAGGTTATTAAGAAGATTCAGCTCTTATTGCCAGGTTAACTCCCTATTAGTAAATCTAAATGAAAAATCATGGTGTTTGGAAAACATCATCAGAAACATAGATGGCAATTAGATGGTGAACCAATTGAACAGATTAACACCTTTGTATATTTAGGCATAACCTTTTCCAAGACTGGATCTTGGGCTTGCCATCATCAACCGAGTATACTTAGAGCAAAAGCTCATCTGAATTTACTGTGTAAACTAAAGAATCATCGTCACCCAGGGTCCGTAGCCCCATTAATTAAAGTATACAAAGCTAAGATTACCCCAATGCTCTTGTATGGAGCAGACGTTTGGGGTCTAGACTCAATCACAATACTAGAATAAACACATTCCAGCATTTGAGATGTATTTTGGTTGTAGATCCAAGAACATTTGTTGCAGCGGTTAGAGCTGAATTGGGAATTCATACAATTCATGCACTATCCAAAATTAGAGCATGTAACTACTGAAGTAAATGACATTTGTGAACATGGCCAATGTTGTAACATATCTCCTACAGACTCTGAACAAAGAAGAAAAAGAGAATTTATTTTTCTGATTCTTCACATACTATCACCATACTATCATTTCTCCTCTTCTCCCCACTCCCAGTATATTCTTCATCCAGTAATGATTAACCACTGAGGAAGTACTTTAAAAAAGGAAAAATAACATATTGTACAGCTGTCTAGGCTCCATTTAATTGCTGTGAGTCAACATCTGTCTACCACAATGAGGACCCAGATTGTTTGGGGGCAATATGCTGGCTCTGTAACTGCTTGGGGAGTGTTGTAAAGCTCTGACAATAAGCAGTATATAACATCTGAGTGCTACTGCTATCTCTGTTGTAAGCTGCCCAGAGTCCTCCAGGAGTTGGGCGGCATAAAAATGTAATAAATAAATAAATATTAGGTGTGATGAACTATTTGCTTTGAACTTTTTCTGTCAGGTGGTTTCCAGTCTTACAAACAACCAGGTACTACTTATAGCAGAGTGACTTTGCAAGTTTCAAAAGGATTTCATCTCAAGGAAATTCATAGAATGTGCTGAAAGGAACTATATACTGTATGGCTAATATTTAATGGTCTATATCATTTGGGATGGGGAAGGATGGTGTAGTGTTAGCCTTAAGAATGAAGAAATGCTTCATGCATGCAGTGCTTGGAAGAAAGCACAGGATGCTATTATTAAAACATTATAGAAGATTTTTATATATACAGTAATACACACACACATAGAGGCTAAGTCCTGTGATTAAAAATTATATTCCAAACCATAGTGCTTAGATCATCTGAGCCACAGAGGTAAGTTACCTATCTGCTTCCTTTTAGCTTCAGTTTCTCTTTCTGTCTCAGTTTCTAAATGACATATTCCTATATTTTTAGTACCATCTTAGTTTTACTTTAAAAATAATTCCATATAGACTTCTGTCACATCAATATGATGCCCTGCTGATATCTATATTTAAATTATAGAGACAAAATTGCAACATTGGAAACTCTCATTTTGTAATATGATGAATACAAAATATAAGGTGGTAAAGCATATCACAGAAAGCCATGGTTTGTTTAGAACAAAGGGCATAACCAAACTGGAGTCTCTGAAAATCTTGAATGCAAATCCCAATACTTATATATTTAGATATTTAATATGGTGGATGGTGACAGTTATAAAATACATGTTGTTGGAAGAAATACCCTTCTGGGCTCAGTTTCAAGTGGGGAAAAATACTCTGGAAACATGGAGGCTGTTTGGAAAGATGGTTTAATGGTGGATAGGATCACATGCCTTGGAGCTCCTGGTGAAAAAGGGATGAGACACTGAGAGTCCCTTGGTTTTATACCCTCTGTTGGGCTTTGAACCTGCCCCCTGTATCTGTAGCAAGAAATGTATCCTGATTGGTTGCTGTTAGAGGTCATAGCTAGCATTGTAGGCTGTCTGTGTGCCAAACTTGGTTGAAACTTGGTGGGTGATGCAATGACGGGCTTTGGGCTAATATAGTTTTGTCTGAAGAAGGTATATCTTTGTTATGCAGAATAGACTGGTTCAGGCCTTTAATGGGCCATTGAATAGCTCTTCCTGAAGGAGGTAGGTGGCCCCTTAACAAAGGTGGGGCTGACTTTCTACTTCTAGTGTGTCCCAAAATATTTCACTTCTCTAGGGGGAGGGGTGGGTGCTAACTTCCTACAATAGTAAACAAAAATAAATTATATTTTGTTTAGTATACTTAATTTTTGAATCATTTTCATTTTAAAATTTTAAATAAATTATTTAAATTATTCCAGTTAATTAAATAAGTTATCTAATTATTCCAGTTCATGGTTTTTCATCCAAAAGTCAAGTCTAGCCTTCAGCCTTCAAAAAAAAAAAAGACTGGTCATAGATCATAGTTTTCTGTTCAAAGTATAATGATTTATCTATTTCATACAAGATTTAAATCAAAGATCTTAGTTTAAAAATCAAAATAGCTGGATGCTCATTGCACAATAAGTGAAGAGTGAACAAAGCACCTTTTGGTTTAGCATATGTGTGATTGCAAAAAATATTCCTTCTCTCTTCTGGATCTCAAAATAATTTGGAAATAGTGATTTTATTCATTTAATTCAGTTATACTGCTACCTGACTCTTCAAAGCAGCTTACAATATTTGAGTGTACTATGTTAGCAATGACTGAAAGTCAAGCTACAAATAGATTTATCTGATCAGCTTGATCAGAACTGACAATATGCCTGCCTATCATAGAAGTAGTATTATGCTGTCTTAAACTTTATTGTGCTTAAAACGCAAATCACTTGAGGCTGCTTTGCTTCAGGTTTGGTTAGACAAGTAACTATTTTTGCTTTTGAATGCATTGCTTTGATATACAAATTTAAATTGTTGAAATTACAGAATTATGGTAAATTTTCTCCTGTGCTGGATGCATTTATATAAATAAATTTTGGTTTAATATTTGTAATATTAGTATTCAGTTATTTGTTCAATTAATGATTACATTAATCATCCTCTATCTGAGGGGGTGTCATTTGCAGGACCCCATGCTCAAGCCTACTCAGGAGTGATGTTAGGAATATCCTATTCCCAGTGTAGACCTTATCATTCCTATTATGGCTTTTCAGAAAGGTATTTGAGATGTTTGAAGATCCTGCTATCCCTGAATTATACAGCCACAAGTTTTTATCCTTATGTTACTGATTTACTTTATCAGTAAAGTAATTTTTTTAATTCTTTCTGTTATATGAAAAATGGCTTCACATGAGGAATGATTGCAGGAATTGGGTATGGTCAGTCTAGATAAAAGAAGGACTAGGGTTGACACGATAGCAGTATTCCAGTATTTGAAGGGCTGCCGCAAAGATGAGGGGGGTCAACTCATTTTCCAAAGCACCAGAAGGCAAGACAAGAAACAATGAATGGAATCTGATCAAGGAGGGAAGCAACCTGAAATTAAGGAGAAACGTCCTAACAGTGAGGACAATTAACCAGTAGAACATCTTGCCGTCTGAAGTTACAGGTGCTTCGTCACTGGAGGTTTTTAAGAGAAGACTGCTTGAAATGGTATAGGGGGTTGAGCAAGGAGTTGGACTAGAATACCTCCAAAGTCTCTTCCAGTTCTATTCTGATTGATTGATTATGTAAAGCTTAGAGAAGCTTTATCAATGGAGCAGCATTTAAGCTGAACTAACAAGCAAATAAAATTATAAAAAAGCAGGAAAATATTATCCTTGGTTCTCTAAAAACCTTTGAAAGAAATTAGACCCCCCCTGATGTCTACAGAGAATCTGTTCCGAAACTTAGTGACTAAGAAGACCTGTACTTCTGACTACATGAACCAATGGCATCCAAACCTGGAGATCTCCTAATTAAGTTAATGAGCAGTGTGAACATTAAGGTGTTTGGGCACAAAAGTAGCCTTTTAAGTCATATGCCAGCAGAAGACGTCTCATGATGAAATTCCAGGTTGAATAAAAGAAGATATTGTGGATCTCCTTTCATGGATCTGCTCTAAGATTACTGCTCTCCAAAAGTTACACTCTGCCCCTACATGGCCATTTTCACTGTGGCTTTCAGAGAGACTTGACAAATTATCTTACTTTTTTTTAAAAAAAAAAAAATGTTCTATCATAGATCCCTGGATGATTTCCGGTTCACAGCTTCATTTGAAAGGCTGCACCTTGGGACATTGATGGCTAGTGCTGTGTGAAATATAAGGCTCACTGCAAAGATCTGCCCGAGAGATAGGCCGTCTGTGGCAATTTCAGCAAAGTATTGAGGCTAGCTATAGCAAAAACATGGGGGCAGAGTTGGACCCTTCTAGTTAGTATCAGCTCATAGACGAGAATCCATTTGAAGACTATGTGAAGAAAGGATTGGGCAACTTTAGTATGAGTGATGGCAATAATGGGAGGGAAGCCAGGACTAACCTGCCAGTAGTTACTAAGAAGTGGTTACTACATGGAAAGTGTGGTGAAGCCATGGGTAACTTGGTGCTTCAGCGCAGCCTATATTAAATATAAATAACAATTTTTGCCATGGGAATATTTTCTTCCCAATCATCTAGGAGACAGAGATATCACTACTCCTATGGCAATGAGTAAAATATTTATTTATTCATTCATTTTATTTATTTATGTATGCCACAATCAAGGAGACTCTTGATGATTTATAATGTATTCATAAACAAAGCTGTAAAGTATCCACGATATAATACAGAGAAATAAAAATGACAACACAAGTAACAAAAATAAAACACAAAATGAAGATAAGTAGTCAGCACTTAACATATAAACAGTTTTAAAATCAGTCAAATTGATGGTTAGCTTTTATATCCCAAATGTTTTCCAGAATAATTATGTTTTTAATAACTTACAAAGAAAACCAAAAATATGAAACTTGACTGAGTTCCTTTGGAAGGCCATAGCAGAGCATAATCTTTATGACAGAAAAGTAACACTCACATGTCTTTTGTGAAATGGGACCAGTGAACATTTCTCTCAGGATATTCTAAATTCTGGATTAATTGAAGTTTCAGGGTGGTCTTCAAAGGAAGAATGGTGATAAGGGTGCAAGGTACAGTAGTGAGATCTTTGTACTTCAAACAAGACCACAGCTGACATATGGAGTGGAGCTGAACAAAACTGCCAGCTCCCCTCCCCCAATCATGGTTTTCATCTGTCTATCAAGTAGTATCATCAATTCAGAAGGTCAGTGGTAATGTTATCACATCAAGAGACTACCGTGAAGACATCAAAGAATCTTGATGAAAAAAAAAACGATAAATCTGATAAAAAAATAGTAAGTTCAATTTCATCCCTTCCAGAATCTCTCCATCTCCAGGCTCTTGTTTAAGGTATTGGCAGCATTTCCTATGCAGCTGAACAGTCTGCTCCCTCTAGTAACTTCACTCTGATTAAAAGTGCTAGAGGAGCAATTGGAGACAGGTTGATAAGTTGCCCCATTTTGGATGGATGGATTCAAGGAGGGCCTTTTCAGGAGACTGAAGCATCAGCCCTCCTGAAGGAAGATGTTGAGCCCAAAATTTCTGTTGCTAAGTTAGACAGTTGTTAAGTGAGTTTTGCCCCATTTTACGACCTTTCTTGCCATAGTTGGTTAAGTGAATCCCTGTAGTTGTTAAATTAGTAACACAGTTGTAAAGTGAATCTGGCTCCCCCATTGACTTTGCTTGTCAGAAGATCACAAAAGGTGATTACATGACCCTGGAACATGGCAACGGTCATAAATAGGAGTCAGTTGCCAAGCATCCGGATTTTGATCATAAGGCAATGGGATCATGGAATGGTTGAAGGTCAAGGACTACCTGTAGCTTTGTCTTTCTTCCATATTGTTATGAAAGCAGTGAACTGAATAAAACCTAACCCTGAATGAAACATCTTGCCTTGTCTTAGATTGGTCCAGGGGTGGGTTTCGGCTGGTTTGGACCAGTTCCAGCAAACCGGATGTTAATTTGACATTTGGTTCACCAAACCGGTATTTTGAATGACTGGTTGGCGCCCCCCCCCCCCCCCCCCCCCCCC
>JANHGC010000585.1:118127-130824 GCA_027560395.1 Boaedon fuliginosus | reverse complement strand
CTATCTATCTATCTATCTATCTACCTACCTACCTACCTACCTACCTACCTACTTACTTACTTACTTACTTACTTACTTACTTACTTACTTACTTACTTATATTTATACCCCGCCTCTCTTCCTCAGTCAAGGCTCCATGAAAGTCCCATAAGCATTATTAGAAGATTAAAAACAGACTATGGCTGCAGGGAAGTAAAAAAAAAAAATCAAGATGCCTATGGCCACAGAGTTGACGCCCTCCCACTTTATAAATGTGTATCAGAGAAGCGTTACACCCATGTGTCAACTAGGTGTCAAATACTGTAGGTCAAGATGATCGCGGCCACAAAGTCGAAAGCTTGCCCTTCTAAAAACCCTGCGTGACTTTGCAGGGGTTTTTTTAGTCCAATCTAGCCTTCACCACTGAAATTCCTTTCTAACCAAACCTGATTTTGCTTAGATCCTGAGCCTAGACAAGTTCAAACAGATGCTGTGATGGATCTGCATGTGTATACTCCAGAGGAGTAAGATGTTGTGTGAGAAAAAGAGGGTGGAGACAGCTTCTTCCTAATATTTCACAGAGTATATGCTAGATGTAGAGTAGAGTGCTTTAGTTTGGCAAGAATCTGTCTACAGGTGTGGAACAATAAAGAACTCAACTTGAAAGAATCACTGGGTGTCTTTCTTGGTTTCGGGGCCTGACATCAATCTTGCCAAACTGAATCATTCTACTATATTACATCAAGCATATACTCAGAGAAGTACTAGGGAGTGGCTTTCTTCATCCTCTTTCTCTTGCACAACATATCTTGATTGAGCTGCCTCTTGTTCCTCTCAGAGGGACCTTCTCCCTTCTTCCTGGGAATCCAGACTACTACATTCCATCACAGATGCTGCCACCACCACTTAAGACATTTTTTTCCCTTGCACCAATGGTTGCATTCAAGTCTAACAAAATATTGTATAAGTTAAAGTCAGAGAGCCTTAAAGGGTTCATCACCAGGTGTTTGACAGCGGAGTAGAGAAATGCATCTGGAATGTGATGCTCTATCCATCTTCTAGAACTCAGTGGTGAATAGGTGTGCGGGCTGATATAAACCACTTATATCTTAAGTGTGCGATGAATGTCTTTGTAGGCCTTGAACATTCCTGTAACTCTAAGGATCCAAAAGAGATCTACAAATCAATATTTGCAGTCTATACAATATAATACTCATAATATAAAGGTAAAGGATTCATCTTTATAATGGTGTCCAAGTCCAACTCTAGAAACTCTAATGCTTATCTCTGATTCTTAGCCGAGGGAGTCAGTGTTGTCTGAAGACATTTCTGGCCAGCATTTACTATATGCCGAGGTGCACAGAATGCTGTTACCTTCCCACCAAAGTGGTACCTATTTATCTACTCGCATTTGCATGCTTTTGAATTGTTAGGTTGACAGGAGCAGGGACATGTACTGGGAGCTCACCCTGTTGCGTGGCGCTTGGGTCTCGAACCCAGGCTGAAAGCTTTCTAGCTGATAAGCTCAGCGTGTTTAATCTCTGAGCCATCATGCCCCCTCCCCCATAAGATAACCAGAGATAGAAAAAGAAGCCAGCTTAGTGTAGTAGTTGAAAGCACCTGGCTAGAAATCAGGAGACCACGAGTTCAAGTTTTGCCTTAGGCACAAAGCAAGGTGCTTAATCCAATTGTTTCTCAACTTTAGCAACTTTAAGATGTATGGACTTCAACTCCCGGAATTCCCCAGCCTGGGGAACTGGGGAATTCTGGGAGTTGTAGTCCACATATCATAAAGTTGCCAAGGTTGAGAAACATTGGATTAGACTCTTGCGAAACCAAGCTTAAAAGCACCACGGAGGGCAGATGTTTGCAAGAATTCCAGCCATCTGGGAAGTATTTCGCCATTCTTTGGGGGGAAACTGTGAAACAATGACTTTAGTTTTCCCTTCTTTTGCTCCCCTCCCTCTTCCTTCAGGAATACCTACAGCTTAGCTCCTCTGTTTCAGCATTTCCATTTTTTCCAATAATGGATGGTGTAGGAAGCTAATGATGCCGTCTCTAGGTGTTGTTTTACTACGCAGAATACTGATAATGAGGCACAAGTAATAAGGTATGAGTCCCTGAAGATGCATTCTGATTACCTTGGAGGTATAGCTCCTCGTACCCTTCTTTCCTCCTTGATGTTTCTGTAAAGAACATTTGGATTTTGATGAGGGTTTTGTGTATTTGACTTTTAATTAGATTTGCAGTATGTTAGGTTAATAAACCACAGCCGCCCCGAACTGTTTATAGCTAGAAATAATGGCAGACTTTTCTCTTTTCTCCCCTTCTCCTGAAAAAAGTTCTAATTACGATGCTCCTCCTTACTGGCACCAGAAAGGGTAAATGTTCTTCTAAAACTTAATCATTTTTTTTTCCCAATTTAAGCTATGCAATAAAGACTGTGTGGGAAAATGATCCGGTAATCTTTCTTCTACTTGTTTTACGCAGTTTGTTGAAAAAGAAACTGCATTCAGATTTATTTCTAAGAAGCAGAGAAGTATAGTGCATTGCGGTGGTTTTGCACTAACTGAGTTATGTGGCAAGAGGAAGGTGACTTCGATACTCTGTCAGAGTAGAGTTCTTCCAGCTTAGATTGACACATGACCATGAAATTTACAAAGACAGCATGAGGAGGAAAGTTCTCCCAGAGGGATGTTCTATCTAAGGGGCTGCCAGAAAGAAGAGTGGGGTCAACCTATTCTCCAAAGCACCTGAAGGCAGGATAAGAAGCAATAGATGGAAACTAACCAAGGGGAGACCCAACGTAGAGCTAAGGAGATATTTCCTGACCTTGAGAAAAATTAATCAATGGAATGACATGACTCCAGACATTGTAGGTGCTCCAAAACTGGAGGTTTTTAAGAAGAGATTGGACAACCATTTGTCGGAAATGGTATAGGGCTTCTTGACTGAGCGGGGGGTTGGACTGGAAGACCTCCAACGTCTCTTCCAACTCTGTTACAAAATACATTCTTGATGAATGAATTTTATTTTTATTTTTATTTTCTCTTCTTTATGTACACTGAGAGCATATGAACCAAAGACAAATTCCTTGTGTGTCCAGTCACACTTGGCCAATAAATTCTATCTTGATCTTGATAAAACTCATTATGTTATTCTGTTTGTGGGAACGCAACAACTCTGAGCTGATGATATGCTTAACTCCATCCCCCAGCTCTGCCTGCTCTTCTCTCACATCCCCATCCCCATCCCCATTTTCCTGATTGGAAAATAAGGGCAACTAGAAAGACTTCAGAATAATGAAAAAAATGTATACCATCAAGGGTGGTTCTTCCACCAACAAACACAAGAGCAATTTAAAATTATTGATTCATTGATTGACTATATGCCAACTGGTTCACTTCAACTCTTTATTGACCATATAGATGGATCTTCTCCAGTAAGATCTGTCCCAGCCCTGGTCCTTCAGGTTTTCTAACACCCATCACTTCTATAAATGAGTCTATCCATCTTGCTGTGTGCCATCTTTCTCTTTTCTTTCCATTCCACCTTTCCCTGCATTGTAGATTTCTCAAGAGAGTGAATTCTTTGCATAATGTATCCCAAATATGATAATTTGAGTCTGATCATTCATCAGAAGTCTGGATTGATTTCTTATATGATCCAGTTTTTAAAAGCATCCATGTTCTACCTATGCTACTTCAAAGACCAAACAATCCTCAGGGGCCTTGAAAAATAGTGGCTTAATTCTTTATGAGAAGATGACTTTTTTTTCAAAGAAAAATGGCTGTTAGTAAGAGGGAAACCTGCAATAGAAGTAGCATTGCAAACATAATTAAACTAGGAAGGGAGTGAAGAAGTTAATAACTGTACTTTAATAATATAAGCCTTACTAAAAGCTTATGCCAGCTAGATGAGGTTAAGATGACATTTGAATTTCTTCCACAGTTTTCTGTTGGCTGAGTGGAGTTTGCCCTACTGGAATTTAAAATCATCCAGCAAATGGAACAGAAAGATTTGTTGGCACAAAGTGGGCATGGGAGGAAATGGATTTGGCTATACTGAAACCCTTGCTGATGCCCACAATGCTGGCACTAAGGCTAGTCCTAAATAATTTCAAACAAATAAAAAACCCCAAAGAAAGTCTCTCTCTCACACACACACATAAACACAGACCCCAAATATTAATCCTCCTTCTGGAATGGAAGAAAGTTGGATTTAGCATCAATTCAGCTAACTCTGTATCGAGATCTCCCTGGAAATAACCAACAAGACTACCTAAAACTTACAGGTAGTCCTCAACTTATGACCACAACTTAGACCAGAATTTCCATTGCTAAACAAGGTGGCGGTTAAGTAAATTGTGCCGGATTTTACAAACTTTTTTGCAATGCTTGTTAACCACACGGCTGCAGTTGTTAAATGAATTATACAGTCATTAAGGGGATTCTGCTTCCCCCATTAACTTCGCTTTTCAGAAGCCGGCTGGGAGGAACTGATCATGTGACCCCAGGACATTGTGACCATTGTAAATACAATGGTACATCACCTTTTTCAGTACCATTGTCAAATTGAACAGATGCTAATACTAATACTTCCTTGTCAGAACCTCTTCAGTGCTTCCATGGTGGAAGGATTTGCTGGTGACATCACCATTGCTCAGGTGATGCCCAGAATGGGGAGGGAGGGATCCTTTTGCATCCCTGTGAAGTTGCCCACCAAAGTGATACCTGTTTATCTACTTGCAGTTGCAGTTCCAACCAGCCTTGGTGGCGCAGTGGTTAAATGCAGCACTGCAGTCTCTGCTGATTTGCTCAGCAGGTTGTCAGATCAAATCCCACCAGGCTCAAGGTTGACTCAGCCTTCCATCCTTTCTAAGGTCGGTGAAATGAGGACCCAGATTGTTGGGGGCAATAGGCTGACTCTGTAACCGCTTGGGGAGTGTTGTAAAGCTCTGATAAGCAGTATATAACATCTGATTGCTATTGCTATCCATGTTGTAAGCCACCCAGATTCCTTTGGGAATTGGGCGGCATAAAAATGTAATAAATAAATAAATAAATGGAGGGAGAACTGTAGTTTCAGACTTGGAAGATTCTGTTAGTGTAGCTTTATAATAAAGTATAATTAGTTTATCTGGCTGTGTTTGCTGTCTGGTCTACCTAGTAAAGTTGACATTTCCTTTCCTTTCTGCTTTCTTCCTTTTTCCTCTCCTCTCCTTTCCTCTTCTCTCCCCTCCTTTCCTTTCCTCTTTCCTCTCCCCTCTCCTCTCCTGCCCCCCTTCCCTTTCCCTTCTTTCCCTTCCTCTCCTCAGCCACCTTCATTCCCTTTGTTTTGTGCTATTTTCTTGTTTCAAAATGTTTTTCACAATTTGTAAACCATAAAGTTGCCGGGAGTCAGGCAGATTATTTCAGACAGGCGGTTCTATACACAACACTATGAAATCACAGCTGTGTCTTCGGCTGGTGTGGATACGCATCACGTTTGTCCCTAAGAACCTAGAACGTTCTGTTCTCCCGTGTCCATTTCTTACCAGGAAAGTTACCCTTTCTACCTCTGCATTTTCTTCATCCGATTCTTATGACATTTTCACCCTGTCAGTTAATTGGCTTAATCTTTCCCAGATCACAAATGTCATCACAATCCACTCCTTTTATCATTATGACACGACTACATCTTTGTTCAAGGAATGCATATAAATGACTTTTGGACTCTGTGCTGTTTGAACTAAGACAAATTTGCGTAAAATAAGTTACCTTTGCTTCCACAGTTTAAATGTGACGTTTAAGCGGTCCCCCCCCCCCAATAACACTGGTTTGGAATCAGCTTCTTGTTCCAACATTCATTAATTTGAGAACAGCTGCCTTAAACCTAAAGTGGATCTTTTGCTGTCTTTCAGGGATGATTATTTTTCCCTCTCTTTCATTTTAAGTTATCTTCCACTCTTGTGCAACGGTCCAAACTGAAACGGGCCTTTTCAGCTTAAATCAAATAAGATGCAGTGATGTAATTCTCTCAAGAGACAAGAAAATCACCAGGAAACCCTGGGGTAAAGATTCCTACAAAGCTAGTGTGAAATGTTTTAAATTCCTCCATTATATCAGGCTACAAAAACCATGAAGACCCATTGTGATTCTCCCCAGCAGATTTATTTATTGCTCCTCACCCACAGACAGAGTCTTGCCGAACTAAAGCATTCTACCATAAAGCAAATACTCTGGGAACTGTTAGGGAGGAGCTGTCTTCACCTCCGTGGCACAGTGGTTAAATGCAGAACAGTCGTAAGTGTGAAACATGGTGATAAGTCACTTTTCCAGTGCCGTTGTACTTTCGAACGGTCACTGAGCGAACTGTGGTAAGTCAAGGACTACCTGTACTGCCTCCAATATCTGCGGTGTGTAGATTCAAATTAAAGGTGAGCGGACAAGGTGGATAGATCCGTTCAACGGTATTTTTTTTCGGGGATTAAATAAGAATTTCAGGAATGGAAGGACATATTGTATGAATGTGATTGTATGGCTGTTATTGTTATACGTGTGTTTTTATTATGAATTTTAGAGAATTGTTTTTAAATTTTTTCTTCCCCTTGACTGGGGAACAAATAATAAAATAAAATAAATAAATAAATTTATAATTCACTTTCTTTTGAACCAATCTGCTCCTCATCCTGGAAACTTCAGATCTTGGCTCTGGCTTAGGACTTTGACTCTGGGTTTAGGACCAAATGCAGTAGCATTTTATTTTATTTATTTATTTTATTTTATTCAATTTATACCCTGCCTCTCTTCCCCGCTCTGCAATGGGAGAAAAGAGAACAGTTTGCAAGCAAGTAGCTTTCAACAATGTTTTTAAATGAACTTTCTTTTAAATTTTCTTTTGTATATTGTTTGTCACTTTTTTTAAAAAAAAATCAAAGCTAAAAGTCCACCCTCTCTGATATAAATGTTGGAAAACATGGTCCATTCCCACAAGTGCCTGTATATTAGTGATTAGATTAGAAGATACCTAATACTCTGTATGTAATATGGCAGTATATCATTAAAGTTAATAAATGCATCTCATTATCATTTTAATGAACTCCTCCACGAACTCCAGTGGTAATGATAAGCAGTTTGATTAGATCTCCATGTCTACATTTTCTCCCACTTTAGTTGAAAAGATACTTGCTTTAGTTTTCACCTTTTTTTTCCTGCCAGGTCATCAACTAATTGGTATCTGTTCTTGCCACTTTGTGGTTTCTCAGTCCATTTGCACCCTAGGCTATGTTTCCTGATTTCTCCTCTGAACCGTTTGCTCTCCTTCTACCCCCTTCTAGTAACAAAAGTGGTGTGTGCGGAGCAGTGTGATGGCCGATGCTATGGACGTTCCGTCAGCGAATGTTGTCATCGGGAATGTGCAGGAGGTTGTTCCGGACCCAAAGACACTGACTGCTTTGTAGGTTTCCAAAGTCTTCCGTTCATACCCCTTTTTTCATTGTACATTTACTCCAAGAAATTGGTAAACATGTTTTGGACTTTTATTATAGCGTATATGGCGTGTAAGATATCCAGCAGACATCTTAGCATTCATATTTTCTCTTATGTTCCTGTTACTTACCAACTTATTTCACCCATTAAACAATTTATAAGATTTTCAACTAGGAGATTTGGAGCCATTTATTGGTGAGAATTTCATCTTAAGTGCCTAAAATTAACAGGTTACAGATGTGGGTCATTCATTTAGAACTTTGATTTTAAATGAAATATAATGCATACATCAGAAATAACTTCAATCATGTTTCCCTCAGAACAATCAATAACATTTTCTACCTAAGAAGGCAACTTCCATTTCTCCCTTGGTGGTCTGTCTCCTATTTGAGGCAGCTTCTGATTTCAGTCCCAAGATACCAAAGAGGAATGCACTGCTCTCCTAAGTCCAAGCTTCAGATGCTTGGGCTTATTAGGGCAGACATTATGTCATGGTCACAGCAATCTTTTTCTCATTACCCTGGTGGAATTGTGAAGAAAACTTTCCCTTTTTCAGTCTTCACAAGGAAGTCCTCTGCTGTGATAAGGGATATTAGGTATTGAGAAGTATAATAATTACGAAATCTATGAGAATCCTGCCATTTTATTTTATTGTTAGCCAGGTCTTCCTAAAATCCATTGTATGTGTCAGTTTTTGAGTGAAGACCATATCCACTTTAATTTTATATAATTTTACTCCTAATTTTTATGGCTCTTAATAAGTTGCAGATGCTTTAATTCTATTATTTCATTAAACGTAAGTTTATATTTCATTGCAGGGGATTTGCTTGCATAGGGAACACGAATATAATAACTACCACAATAATAATGATTAAAAAAAATTTGGCCAACATTTGAAGTTGAAGAACCAGTTGAGAACATATTTGAGAAATTGGAATTAGGAACTGCTCAGAGGAAGAAAATAATCATTGTTTAATTCCAGGGCTAAAGTTAAAGTGAAAAATCAAATTCAAAGCTGGATTTGGAGATATATATATATTTCAAGCTGGGTCTTGAATTGAAGAGCATAAATTTGGAGATTCTTTCAGAAGATGACATTCAAGGCAGACTCTCTTTCTGCTCTAAAGAAAACTATTATCTATAACCAAAATCTGCCACTCACTGGTATCACTTTATCGTGCAATTTGAACTCTACCAACAAATAAGAGCCTAGGTGGCGCAGTGGTTAAATGTTGCACTGCAGCCTATCTCTGCTGACTTGTTCAACAGGTTGTCAGATTGAATCTCCCCAGGCTCAAGGTTGACTCAGCCTTCCATCCTTCTCAAGGTCGGAAGAATGAGGACCCAGATAGTTTGGGGGCAACATGCTGTCTCTGTAACTGCTCAGGGAGTGTTGTAAAGCTCCGATAAGCGGTATATAAAATCTGAGTGCTATTGCTATCTATGTTGCAAGCCGCCCAGAGTCCTTCAGAAGTTGGGCGGCATAAAAGTGTAATAAACAAACAAACAAACAAACAAACAAACAAACAAACAAACAAATAAATACTTGATTAAAATCAGAAATGACAAAATATGGAAGAATAAGTAATATGTCACTTTGGCTAGTGTTAGGGATGGGGGTAGAATATACCGTCCTATCCCATATATAAAAAGGATGCATAGGTGGGCACACCTTAATTTCAACCTTGGAAAGATTGCCTGACCAAAGAGAAAGAAACTCTGTCACAACTCTACAGCTTTCACTCTGCTGCCCCAAATGGAATGAAGCTGAACTTGGATGACAGTACCTAAAATGAAAGTACCTAAAAGAGTTGAGAAAAGAAGAGTTCTCTTCCTTTGGCCAACATGTGTTTATTTATAGGCTGTCTTTAAAGGTGAAAACTTTGTGGTAAAAACATGAAAGTTAAATGGAATAAGATACTAGGCTAGGGGAAAAAATGGCAGTTTATCAACTGGGTGTTGTAAAAAATGTAAATGCAAAGTGTAAAATTGTGCATGTTTCCTTCAGAAGAAAAAGCTTTCAGTAACTGATTTAACGTTGTTAGCTCTGTAAAACTATTTGGTGGAACCTTAACCTTCTCCCAGTGATAGTTACCAGATCCAGCCTTTGCATATGTACCTATTTTTTTTTTCAGGCCAAGAGAAATCCAGTTATAGGCACTGTATTTTCCACTGGGTTTGACCCACATAGCCCACCCATATGCCTGAACATTTAGGGTATGAATGAACAAGCTGAATTTCTTATTGAACCCAAAACAGGCAGATTAATCTACAATGAACTTGAAGCCACGCTATTCAATATGGCTTTTTTTGTGTGTCTGTGGCCTGGAAAAGGCAACTAAACAGCACTTGATAACAGGCAAGAGATAGATCCCAAACTACTTGCTGGATCCTTTATCAGCAATTCAGCTGAAAGGACTGTCAAGTTCAACAAGATTTTGTAGCTGTAAACTTAAAAAAAAATAGTTTTTCAGTGTGCAATTACTGTGCAATTTGTTGCAATGACATATTTATCCATTATTGCCTGGAAAGACAATAACAGATAAAAGTGGAATTAGTGGAAAGAAATAAGTGAATAATTAACAATATTTCAACACAATGAATTCAGAGATGTTCTAACATAGACTGCTTTCCTTAACCTATAATACGCTGCTGCGAAAATTGCTAGAGAAGACACTCATCTTTCTTTCTCTGTGTGCTGGTAAGTATTCATTTACGTGAGGACCCTTCAAAGCAAAGAAATGTGTATCTCTGCAGTTTTACTGTTTCAGCAGATTTACTCACAAAGAGTTCTCACAAAGTACAGTGGGACATGAAATTAAACTGAATGTAAATAGCTTCCCAGCTTGTTTGTGCCTTCCTTCATCAGTTTGACATTTACTCTTGCTAATTTAAGATGTCTTTCATCATAACAGCTTTTTTGCTTTTGCCCAGTGTTCATCCAATGTCCATCTAAACAGCATTGACATTTACCTTTTGCATATTAAGTTGGTAGAGGTATTGCTCTCTTCATTGAGTTCTTTGTAAGTCCTTTCTATCTAGAGTTGCTAATAGCCAGACAAGGTATTCCTACAGTTGTAGTCAGATTTTACTTAACATAATGTCAGTTCATGAAATGCCAATGACAACTCTGAGAACACTGCTGTTTCTTCGCTTTCAGGCTTGTATGAATTTTAATGACAGTGGCGCCTGTGTCACCCAATGCCCACAGACTTCAGTGTACAATCCTGCCACATTCCAGATGGAAACCAATCGAGATGGCAAATATACTTATGGTGCTTTTTGTGTCAAAAAGTGTCCACGTAAGTTACAGCAGGGTTGTTGTTTTTTCTCAGTGAAACACCTTTATTTTAAAATTCTATTATTCATACTTTGAATGTGTACATTATTCCAAGAATAGCATTTTGGGGAAGCTAACATTTTAAGAAAGCCTTTTGCTTAAGAACTGAAACTGTCTTAAATATTATGGGTTTTATAGTCAACATTTCAGGTTACTTGTATCCAATAACGTACAAGAACTACATGACAAAGGTCAGATTTGGAGAACTTCCTAACATTTTATTTTCCTTAAAAGATTTCATTTTTGTTTTCCCTAAAGTGTAAATGAAAATTATATTTATGTTTGCCCTTTTCTTGGAATTTTGAAGTGCAATCAGTCATCACAAATTTATTACTATTCAAGAGTTCTCACAATTTTGGTGTTAGAATTGTGTATCCCATTCTATATATTAAATACATTCTGGGATTGGTGTGCAGAAGCTGGCTGATATCCTATTCCCATTATTAATTGTTTCAGAGTTTTTGCTGTAATTTTGTGTGTTTAAAATTTAAAATTTGTGTTTTATTGCTATTTCTGTATTTTAAATTCTATGTTTTCTTTTCTTTAAATTGAGTCTGAAAAGTATACTCTCAAAAATGTTGAATATGCTCAGAAGGCCCTTCCTGTTTAATTGTATTTATCTTACTACCTTTTTTTACTGGAAGAACTCATCTGGAATCTAAACATCCTTGTATATTAGATGGGTGTGTAGAAATGTTAACATGTTGGGAAGATCTACTTTAGTCTAGGATGAGGCAGTCTTTAAATTCCCATGTCCCACAGATTGTTTCTTATCATTCCAAGATCATTCAGAAATATAATTTCTGAAATGTTCTATTTCAGTTTCATTTCAATTTCATTTCAATTTCTCAAATGTTATTTTAAATAATGGCAAAAAAACCTGGAAGTACTTTCAGCATCTATCAATGTGTTTCAGTTGCTACTATAATGCCAATATAGCTTACACAACCCAAATTTAAATTCTGAATATATAAAAAGAATTATAATGTATGGGCAAAAATGGGCAGTTTTAACACTGTAACCGTTTTAATAATTCATCCTGTCCACAAAAAATTAAGCCCTTAACCCAGTTATGATGACAAGACAATCTCCAAATTTATTCTTAGAACTTCTAAAGCAGGGGTGTCAAGAAGGCGGCCCATGGGCCAGATGTTAAGCTACCTTGTGCACGTTGTTTATGAATTGCATAAAAACTCTGGGGGCACCTTTAAGTTCAAACGGCATAACTTTATATTGATAACTGCCCAGGGGACACTTAAAAGTGGTCTTCCACTCGTCACCTTCACGTATCCTAACTCTATAATAAGCCTCACGCAAATCCAATTTGGTAAAATATTTATCCGTAGACAGAGTAGCTAATAGGTCTGACATAAGAGGCAGTGGATAGAGATGTTCAACTGAAACAGCATTCAACACAAAGAGCTAAGACCGCCATCTTTTTTTTCTCAAAACAACACAGGTGCGGCTAGCCTCAATCTTCCCGGAACGATAAACCCCCTCGCGAGATTGACATCAATATATTGCCTCATGGCCTCTAGTTCTTTTGGTGTCATTGCATACATCTGGGGTTTTGGAAGTGTGGCCCCAGGTATTAATTCAATCGCACAATACGTGGTCCTATGGGGCGGTAATGTATCACACATTGTTTCACTAAACACTTGTGATAAATCCCGGTATTCCTTGGGTATCCCTTCAAATTCCACACACACCCCTTTTGCATGCGACACCCCCTGACTCATTTTGTCTACCTCAGGTGATATAGCTAAGGTTATTTTCCTACAGCCCCCTTCCCACCTGATAGTAGGCATCCAGTGATCCAACTCGCCGCCTCGAGTTCCCCATCGCCGCCTCGAGTTCCCCATTGGGGGAAGAGAGGCGGGATAAAAATCGAATAAATAAATAAATAAAT
>JANHGC010000585.1:99718-113769 GCA_027560395.1 Boaedon fuliginosus | reverse complement strand
ATCCCCTCTACCCTTCCTCCCACGCTCCTTTGCTTCGTCTATCCAACTGATAGACTTTGGGTCTTTTTCAGACCCTCAGGCCGGCAGTTCTGGGGCAGGGTCTCCGAGAGCGGAATCCCCACGTCCAGTAGCACCGGAAGTGGCCCCGGAAGTCTTAATTGAATCCTTTTCAAGGACGTGGGATAGGCTGGTGTTGTTTGATGGTGGTAATCATCATAGGATTACTATGTAATCCTGTTTCAATTATTATTAGCATTATTATTACTACTAGTAGTTACAAAAGATTGAACCACTTCTGAAGCAGTGTGAATGTATTTTTCTTACAGCTGAAAATTAAGCAGTTGGATAATTTTAAATACTAGACTGGTATAACAGCCAGTTCTATCCTTATATTACTATAAGGATATAAGCTATTTTGCTTACTAGCGGAAATAAAATTATTTTTTATAAAATTTATTTTATATAAGTTAAGTTTTATTCTTACGGTTTCATATTAAAATTGATTACCAATATCTTTACTATTCAATAGCCTGCTATGGTTTTTATTTTATATGATGGTAAGAATTGGTAGCTTCTGATGGATGGATACACTACAGATATATTCCAAAATATTACCCTCATTTTAAAAAGTTACAGTGTCAATATGTCATGGGAAAAAAAATTTTTAAACAATGTTAAATTAGCAATAAAGCATGAGAATGTGAACTTCCATAACGTTTTAGAAAATAAAATAGAACATCATAGGAAAGAACATGTCAAGCACTAATATAAATATAAGTCCTGCCTCTTAAACTACCCTGTCTCTTTTGAAATGGAAGTTGGGGCATTTATTATTTGCAACTTGAGAGTGATTTTTTTTCCATTGTTTTCCCCTCTATGCCTTTTAGACAACTTTGTGGTTGATATCAGCTCCTGTGTACGTGCCTGTCCGAGTCCCAAAATGGAAGTAGAGGAAAATGGAATTAAGACGTGTAAACCATGCACAGACATTTGTCCTAAAGGTAGGCTGCCTTTGTTTAAAAACCTTGTGTGGTTCAATAAATTGCAGTTGGACTCCAAATCCAATTTGGGTTTCACTATCTAAAGGTAGCTATTTGATCATCTAAGGTAACTGAGGCAATCCTGTGGAAATGTGATTTTCCATAGTCCACTGAACATAGTCTTCAGTAATTGGGGGTCTTCAGTAGTTGGAAGACCAACTTGTAAGGTGAAGTTGGTAGAGTCTGATCTCTGGAATAATTTCCCAAGGAGTTTCTCCTTCATGTTCCCTTCTCCTTTTGGGGTTTGCAGTGTTCTCTCGCACTTCTCCCTTTTCCTCAAGCTGAAGAAAAGCCAATGGAACCAACAATGCATTGCATTGGGTATGCAATATTCAAGTTAGGGAGCAACTTTTTAATCAGAAAAAAAGGCAAATATGTGAACTAGTTAAACAGGGTTTAGGTCCCATTGTCAGCTTTATTGGTCTCCTGGCAATCAGAAAATTATTTCTGCATAGAGCGGGAGGAATATAATTACATAGGATAATAATAGAAGTGTGACGGGAAGATGGTTTAAAGCAAAGAAGGAAAGACAAATTTGTTCTTGCAGTTTTGCAGTTGAGAAATCTCTTTTTAATGCCTAGTTTCAGGTGCAAATGATCAGAATTATGCGTTAGGTTGCAGTTCAAAGATTTATTGCTCAAAACTATACACAAGAATCTAGTCAACTGTTAGTGTTCAATACTAAATTGGCACCATATAAGAACCAACGGAATTCAAGAAAGGTTGAAGTTGGACTATTTGTGGCAACGTAAGAATTCAAGGATAATGTCACATATAACTCTGCCCCCCAGCTCTGTCTGTTCATACCCTACAACAAATTCCATTCTTTAACACCAATTGCAAAATACACATGGGAAACGATGTGACTTTCTCAAAATGTTTTAGACTTTTTTCCAGATTATAATTCCCTTCACTCTTTCAATGGGGCACTTTTAATGGATTCAGAATCTGGTCCCCATCTATATATCTCTGTCACTGTCATCTCTAGTTTAACATAAGATATTCTGGAATTCCCCTTACATTTATGGTGACCATGTTTTCTTGGAAAAAATAAGGAGAAAGCTGAAAGAAGTTCATCATGATAAAAGATGAATTCTTTACTTTTTTTTAGCATTACAGAGGAAAATTCAAGAGCAAAACCAACATTTAACAAAAATGCAAATTCTAGTAGAAATGTATACAATCAAATAATATATGTAAATGAATTTTTGCAAGACGGTTCAAATTTCATATTTTTCACATGAGTATGAAAGACTGTCCTTTAAGTGATACCATTTGGACACTCCAAACTGGATAGCTTCCCAGTTTCAAAAAAATGCCTGAGGAGAATGTGTCACTCTATATATAATCCAAAATGCTCTTTAGTTTCAGTCCCAGGCTGGATGAAGAGCTGTTCCCCCTTTCAAGGCATGCAAGTACCTTTCATATCTCCCAGTATCTGTCAATATGAAGGGTAAGGTTGGGGGGAGGGAAGCAGCAGGGCAGGTCTGTGGGCCCTGTTCTCTGCTGAGTTTGAAGACCTCATTCATTTATGTAAGCACATTCAGAATATTAAGGATATCTTTCCGCATTTAATCTGAGTTTTAGTTTTCAAACGCAGGGAAAACATTATAGTATCAACATGCCTCAAATATTTAGTAATGCTTTCCGGGATGAATAATTTTTAATTTGTTGCTTGAGAAACATTATCACTTGCTTACCACCATATCTATTTTATCCAGTTCTACAGAGCTGTGCATCTTAAATCTGTTCAAAGAGAACTATCAACTTTAGTAGAAAACTACACTTGAAAACATTTGATTTATGTAGGTCAGGATGGGGATTGAATTTGTTCCTTTGTATGATTTAGGGATATATCTCTGGTCATTATGAGCTTCCCCCTTAGTTAACATACTCTTTCAGATATCACATTTTCCATGTGGAGCTATGGTTGCATACAATATAAGTACAACTGGCTAAATTGTATAACGTGTTCATGGTGCAGAGTTTGACAAGGTGGACCACAACCTACTTCTAGTAAGCTAGAAAAAAGTGGGATAAATGGCATCACCACCAGATGGATTCATTAACTGGCTGACAAACCGTACTCCTTAACAGTACTACATCTATATAGAGGGAAGTAAGCAGTGAGGTGCCACAAGGTTCCATTTTAGGCCCAATACTCTCCAATATCTTCATAAATGGCTTAGATGAGGGAATAGAAGGAAAACTTACAAATTTACAGATGATACTAAGCTGGCAGAAATAGCCAGCATCCTAGATGATAGGCACAAGATCCAGATGGATCTTGACAAAATTGAACATAGAGCCCTATCAAAAAAATGAAATTCAATGTAGAGAAAAGTAAAGTCTTAGGCAAGAAAAACCAAAAGTACACATAGAGATTGGGAGAAACCAGGCTTAATAGCAGTAAATGTGGGAGGGATCTTGGACAACCAATTAAATATGAGCCAAAAATGAGCAGCTGCCGCCAAAAAAAGCAATCCTAAGTTGCCTTAACAAAGGGATTCAATCAAGATCACATGAGGTACTAATACCACTCTATAAAGCCTTAGTAAGACCACACCTAGAACACTACATCTAGTTTTGGTCACCACATTATAAAAAAGATGTTGAAACTCTGGAAAGAGTGCAGAGAAGAGCAACTAAGAGAATTAGGGGACTGGAGGCTAAAACATATGAAGAACTTACAGGAACTGGGGATGGCTAGTCTAGTGAAGAAAAGGACCAGGGGAGACATGATAGTTGTGTCCCGAGATTTGAAGGGCTGCCACAGAGAGGAGGTGGTCAACCTATTTTCCAAAGCACCTGAAGGCCAGACAAAGAATAATGGATGAAAACTGATCAAGGATTCAACCTAGAAATAAGAAGAAATTTTATGACATTGAGAGCAATCAACCCCCTTTAAGTCTTTAACTCCTCATTTGGAAATAAAGATAATTCTCTATATAAAGCAGAGGGGAGGCCTTAACATATTATCTAAATGTTTCCACCTAGCATTTTCAACTAGGAGAAACAGAAGTCAGGACGGATTAAGAAGATTGAAAAAAAATGTCTGCTAGATCTGCCTGAAAACGGGTCAGATCTATAACAACAGAATCCACAGATTCTGTTGTTATAGCAAATGACTTGCTGGAACTTTAGCTGATACTGGAGTAAATATTCCCAGTTCTTCGGCATATGTTCTTTTTGTGATATTGATTTGCATGCAGTAGTTGTCAGAAGGAAACCCTTTTTGCACCCTCCTCATAGAAGTCCAAAAGCAACACTAGAAAAACCTCAGCTGGGCAAATGGGGTATTACAAAAACCTGATAGTAAAGATGCTTGATCTTTACTCCTGTCAGTTCTTCCTTACTCTCTATCTCTTTTTTCTCTATCTCTTTTTTCTTTCTCAGCATGTAAATTAGATGTAAAGACTAATGTAAGCATGCATTGAAAGTTGTAGAAATATATTTAACTTTCTCTTTGAACTTTGTAAAAAAATATTTAACTTTGCATAGCTAGCACAATTGGGACCAGTAACTCTGTTGGTAAGAGCTGCAGCCATTAAACAAGACATCATATGATTCTGACTTGCAATTTCACTTCCGGGTTTTCCCTTAATTCTGCTTTTTGAAAGCCTGTTGTGAAGCTTGCAAATGATTATCATGTGATTGCAGGACATTGTGACATTCATAAGTGCACATCTGTTGCAAAGTACCTGAATGGTGATTACATAACCGTGGGACATAACCATGGGACATAACAGCTGAACATGTCAGGGTTGGTGATGTTTTTCAACCATTGTAGCATCAAATGGTCGCCAGTTAGTAAAGTGAGAACTCCTTATACTGGGTAAAACTTGCTTCACTTTTCTTCACTTTGGGATTCATGGAACAATATCATTTGACTAAGGTTATGTAAACTTTACAGACAACTGTAACTCCTTAAGAGGAACAATCAATTTTATGAGCTTTACTTGAAGATATGTGGGATTTGAGCCCTGTAACACCCTGTTTAGAGCTATTGAGTCAAACATTTCTTTTTTCCTCTCTCTGTGGGGCTAACAGTTGTAATGAAAAAACTTTTTATTGTACAGGGTCAAATAATTTATTTGATAAACTTTAAGGAAAAGAATAGGAATAAAAGCCCCAAGATGCTTAAAATGATTCTGGATTTTTAGTAAAGAATTTTGGAGATCTTTATAGTTTCACCCATGTTTTTGTTGCTTTGATTGTATTAATAAAGATATCACCCAGCTATTTTTACAGGATTTTGAACATTAGTATTGCTCCATTGTGTCTGTGAAAAGCGTTATAGCTAAAAGGGTTCTATAGTGTATTTCTTTGCTTTATCTTGCATGGCTTCTATCTTTGCATAGTATTTCTAGTACTTGTTACTATAAAACAGCTCTTTTATGGCACTACACAGTCATGTGTGTAAGTCAAGGCATTCTATAGATTGCCTTATAAAGTAGTTCCTAACATAATTTTATGCTCAGGGCTAGGCACGGATGAAATAGAGAAGGAGGTTTTTTTAGATTATGTATTTTGAAAGGAAAGATAAAAGAACAAAAGATGGAGATTTATGTCAGAAGCTCTTGGAATATACGACTTCAGAAACCAACATGCAATTCTTAAACTAAGGATTTCACATTAGCTTAGAAAAACCAAACATAGCCATTTTCTTGACTTCTTGACAGAATAGTTTTTTCCCCCTGATTCCTTTCTCACTATCATCAGTACTTATTATTTCCTAGTTCATAATATACATGTACAAGATCTGTCCCAGTTCACTTCTGTAATGTTATAAAATTGCCTTGATCACTCCATTCTGTAGTGATGCAAATGTCATAAGCTCCTGCTTTAGAACTTTTCTCTCCATGGGTGACTTTCTACTAGAAATATAGCTACAATCATTGTGTAACCAATCCTTATTCTACAATGTAGACTTCATGCTTTCAGTTTTACCTTATCACCTTGCTGCACTGCACTAAGTATAATTTCAGCCTACCTAGGCTGTCATTCATTTAGGTAGTCAACTTACACAAAGAATTGATATATATGATTGCATATTTTTATGAAATTGTTTATTTTTGCAGCATGTGATGGCATAGGTACAGGAAGTTTGATGTATGCTCAGACTGTGGACTCCAGTAACATTGATAAATTTATCAACTGCACCAAGATCAATGGGAACTTGATCTTCCTTGTCACTGGAATTCGTGGGTAAGTGTAAAATATTATGATATCTAATGCCAATGTTTTTTTTAATTACACTATACAGAAGTTCTGTCATTCAATGCTGAACTGAAATATTAGGCCAACTGTGTTTCACCTGGATACCTGTGAAGTTACATATCTAGGAGGAGCATGTAGTGGGTTCATCCAATTTCAAATTTTAAGCATAAAAGTTAATATCAAAAGGAAACTTTAGACTACCGTGCTTTGGCATTAAAATAAAGATGCCTCAAATTAAAGATGTCCTAGTTTGGGTTCTTATGTGGATTTTATGAGAAGATTGATCAAAACTTTTTCAAAGTTTTTGAGCCCAATTTGAATAAATCAATGTAGCTGAAAGAAATGCATTGACCAATTTCAAGGAAAGCAGAGGTATACGAGACAACTAGAAACGTAGAAACATAACTAAATTTTGAAAACAGAATTCAAACTCGTTAGAAAAAAAGTTAGTTTTAGAATGGAGGTGCTGGATTATGCAAGGCCAGGCAATTTATCCATTAACATGAAGATTGTTTGCTGAAATTAGCAGAAAGGTATTTCACATCAATATCATATACAAGAATTGGAATTTGTATCACCATCCACCCGTCTGACTGTCTACCTGCATAATCTATATATTACACAATCATACAGACTGGGAGGTTCAAAATAACTAAGAGCATAAACATACAATTCAGATTAAAAAATCCATGACAAAGAAATTGCCTCATACCCATGAAAACTATAACAATAGTAGATTATAATATGTACTTTCATGTAATGTTACTTTATATACTAGATTTCCACAGTTAATTTTTCTTGCATATCAACCTGCATCAGGGACCAAGGATTTTTTAAAGAGCTGGGTACCCAATGACTTTTTATTTTAATTTACTGAAATATCATTAGATCATATTCTTAAAGGATTCAGTGATTTGACTGTAGGATTAGAAACTATAGTGTTGTGTCATAGCATTCTGTCATGAAAGTTTAATCATTGTAATTTATATCTGAGGAAATTATAAGGACTTTGATGGCTGAAATGTTGATGACCTTTGCTTTTCCCAATGCCACAGAAACTAAATATCTTATGAATAGCATGAATGGCGCTAGGTACTGCAAATTATCTTTATTCAATTTAATTGATTGCAGTAATTTTGTATGACATTTTTCTCTTCCTTCCCCTGATTTCTGGAGTAGTAATACACTTTGGGAAAACTGTTGCTAGACACACAGTAGGGTGGTAAATTTAGAAACAAAAGGTTTCTAAAGGCAAATTTTGACTTTTAAAATAGGGTAATTTTGTTCTGTGTAAAAAGTAGAACAACTTTGGTTCAGCTCATATCAGTAACCACATGTCATCTGTTATCTATTTTTCCAGAACAGTCCAAAGACAACTGTAGCTATTCTCTGAATACTTGTGAGCTTAGATAACCCTAAGCAAAAGAACATAATGATTCCTTGATTGCTATTTTATTATATTTAATTAGCAGGAATATAGGATTAGTATAGCATAGCTCTGGAAATTCAGCAGAAAAGACATGAAAAAGTAAAACTATGGCAAGGCATTTCTGCATTTGTTTTATATAATATTTGGAAATTAAAACAATTGAGTAAGTCTTCAAACAATCAGTTCTGTTTCTATAATGCAGTTTGCTGTGTGTCTGGAAATCAGTGTGTCTCTGATTTGACAAACCTGTCAAATTTTAATTTAAGAAATACAAACTTTGAACTTTACATACTTGCTTTAAAGCATGCTTTCCTTCCGGATAGTAGTCCTTTCACAGCAAAACTACACTGAATAAAAATAACCGTTAAAAATGTAATGTGGATGAAACTAGTTCTATGAAACAGATTTTAAATTGTGAATAGGAAACGTAAATAATTTTGAGTGTCTATTATTTGATTTTAAATCTTTGATTTTAATATGATTATTCTTTTGTACTTCTTTCAACGACAGAATGAAATCTGGAAATGAGTCAATTTCTCATGTGTATTACTGAATTCCTAGTGTTAGTTTCTATGTGCTCTTTTCCAATCTATCCCTACTCTTATTTGATCTATATCTATAAAACAGAAGTGTTTGTTTGTATGTGCTCTATACAAACTTTCAGTCCTGCACCAATCTAGCTCAAAGTTGGCAGATAGATAGCTAGGCGTAGTAAGATCAGCACTGTCAGAGTCACCAAAGGGTAGGGGAGCTTTTTGCCCCTATTTTGTGGGGGCAAAGAGGAGACTCTTAATGAATAAGCAGCAACTTTCTACTGAGCGTGTGCAGTTTTCAAACTGACTGAGGCACCATATTCAAACGGAGGTGCCATGTTTTATACATATAAATTCCAGATTTGCCCCAGTGGCAACGGGCCCAAGACCACGGACCAGCCCACCCTGCCAAGTAAGGTTGCCTATGATGTTGAAGGGGGCCCAGGGCCCGGCTGCCTTTCCTCATAGATGGCCTGGCCTTGCCCCAGAGACAGCCTTGCCGGAGCAGAGATATAGGACAGGGCACCAGAGGCTTAAGAAGGCCTGCAAATGATGCTGGAGGGGGCACCAGAGGCTTTAGAAAGTCTGCAAATGGTTTCACCCCAGTGTCCCTGTCAAGCCCTGGCTGCCTTTCCTCAGAGCTGGCCCGCAAACGCTGTGGCACAAATATGCTTCTTTAGAAAAAAACCTAAGCAAGACCGAGTAATCAGCTAGTGTATCTATAAAGGTAAAGGTAAAGATTCCTCTCGTACATACTTGCTAGTCATTCCCGACTCTAATGCCCCTCAAAACATTCTTATATGTGTTATTTTTCTATGAATGAAGACTAGCAAAGGAACATTTCTATCTGCTTCCAAATGCATACATTCAGTGTGTAGCCATCAACAGTGTGATAATTACATGAGAGAAGCTAACAGTAGGGAACCTCAATGTTCTGTCTTTGGTCCAGTGCTCTTCAACATCATCAATAATCTAGATGAATACGTAGAATGGGAGCTTGTCAAAATTTTCAGGTGACACCAAGCTGTGGGCGATTGCTGGATGATAGACTCAAGATTCAGAAGGATCTGAACAATTTCCCCTTCCATCTCATCACTCCCTTTCTCATTGTCTGATTGATTGTGATTATGCTTGGGGTTTGATGTTAAAGATTGGTCTCCCTCTCCTTCCAGTTATAATTGAAAGCCCTTTAGATGAGCTGAGCTTGTTGTTTTCCAAACACATTCTTCCCAGTCCTGATGAGGTGTATAGCCCATCTTTTGCCAGAAGTCCTTCCTGTGGGTAATGTGAACCTTGGTCTAGAAAATCCAAAGTACTTTCAGTGGCACCATCCCTTGAGCAAGCAATTTACTTCTAAACTCTTCTGTTCCCTCACTGGATGTTAACTATTTGTTGGAAGTACAGATGAGACACCACCTGCACTCTCAGATGTTTTGCTTTTCTGCCTCGTTGCTCATAGTCTGTTGAAATTGTTTTCAAGCTCTTAACTGTTTCATTCATCCCATCATGAAAGAGGAGAAAAGGATAATAATCGGTGGGCTTGATTATTTTTTCATGAACCTCCCACCCGCCCTGGCACTATACTGACCTTTTCTTCCCTCTTCAGAAGCACACAATTTGGTGAATTGAGAGATCAATTCCCCTCTTTTTTCCCTCCTGTCATTGGCATCCACAAAGCTTCAGAGGAGGCTGGTTTGAAATGGAGATAGGGATCGATCGATGCTTTGAAATCTGGAGTGATAACATTACAATCCAAATCTAGTAACAACTGAGTTTTAATCATATTAAACATGACAGTACACAGATTTTAAGGGTGGGTGGGTGGAATAAACTTGATATTATTTGTGTATTTAGACAGGTACAAATGGCATGGGCATTCTTCAAAAAATTCGATTTATATGCTTCTTTACTGCCTCATTAGGGCAGAACAACATATAAAGGCTGTGAGGATCTGGATGGGGACCAACAGGCTCAGGCTCAACCCTGACAAAACCGAGTGGCTGTGGATGTTGCCTCCACTGGGTCCAGTGGATTGTCCAACTTTAACTCTGGCGGGGGAAGATTGGTGCCCTCAGAACGGTGAACAACTTGGGAGGTTTCCTGGACCCTCAGCTACAATTAGAACAACATTTGATGGCTGTGGCCAGGGGAACATTTGCCCAGGTTTTCCTGTTGTATCAGTTGCTCCCATTCCTGGATCAGGAGGCTTTTTTTACAGTGATTTATGCCCTCATTACCTCCAGGTTAGATCACTGCAATGCGCTCTACATGGGACTACCCTTGAAGAGCACCCGGAGGCTACAGTTGGTCTAGAATGCAGCAACGTGAGTGATTAAGGGTGTGCCTCAGTACACCTGTGTAATTCCTCCATGAGCTCCACTGGCTCCCAATAACCTTCTGGATGCAATTCAAGGTGTTAGTGATGGCTTAGGACCAGGATACCTCAGAGACTTCTTTCTCCTACCTTATGCCTCCCAGCGCCCCATGAGATCGCATAGGATTGGCCTCCTCTGGGTCCCGTCAGCTAAGCGGTGCTGTCTGGTGGGCCCGTGGGCAAAGGTCTTCTCCGTTGCTGCACTGGTCCTCTGGAATGAGTTCCCCATGGGGTCCAGACCATCCCTAACTTGTTAGCCTTCCGCTAGACTATCAAGATCTGGCTCTGCCAGTGGGCTTGGGGCTAACTGTTTTCTGTGTGAATGAAAGGCAGTGTATATGCAGTGTTGTTTGGATGATGTTGCTTTAATTTTAACGTTGTTGTATTTTAAAATTGTTTCTGAATTTTTAACTGTATATTTTAGTTGTTTTGAGCTGCCTTGTGTTCCCCCTGTCGGGGGAAGAATGGCAGGGTGTAAATCTAACAAAACAAAATAAATAAATAAACAAACACACTGTTGAAATTGTAGTGACTGTGGTATGCCTTCACATAGGAATCTTGATGTCATTTATTAAGATTTTAGTCCTGACTGAATTAATGCACCCAACTGCTAGGGCCGTGATGGCAAATCTATGGCATGTGTGCCCGAGGTGGCACACAGAGGCCTCCCTGCAGGCACATGAGCTGTTACCCCACCACGCATGCGCACACGCCTCCTGCCAGTTGGGCCATGAAAAAGGCCCTCCCACCTGCCCCGGCCCTATTCCTACCTTTCTTCCTTTCTTTTGGCTCTGGGAGATTGTGCAGGGATGGGGAGGCATGTGCGCATGTGCAGGGGGTTGCACATTCATGCATGGGGTTGGACACACACACACACGTGTGCATGTATCCGCAATTTTGTCATGCGCCATGGAAAACGTTCGCCACCAGTGTGCTAGGGGATACTTACTGGTTTCAGCAGCTATTTAAAAGCAAATTAATTAAATATATCTTTACATGCATTTATTTAAATAAAAATAATTAAAACTCTTGCAGTTTTCAACATACTGAAAAAAATAGATCAACTTTTCCTAATCAAAAATATTTAACAGATAAGAATTAAACTTTATGAAATAATTCTAATGCAATCCTAAAACAGATTCAAAATGTAAATAAAATACAGTAACCATGAAAATAAATTCTGGCTGATCAAATAAATAATGGTATTTTGTATTCTTTATTAGCTCTAATAGATGGAAACATGAGCAGCAAAACCACTGCTGGCAAGACAGCGTTCATTCTGCCAAGATTTTGTAATACATCATTTTAGAAATGTAAGATGAACATGATGTCCACATAACAAATTTTAATTTGCATTGGAAAACAATTGAGCCTCGTACTTCTCTCTTCTCCTTCTCTTTCCTCCCACAAAGAAGTTTAAGCTTTTATCCCATTATCCACTTATGTAAATGCTATCATTTGGATCAGAGAGAATAGACGAAGAAGAAAGAAGAAAGGAAGATTTATTCTCTCCCCTCTTCGCTAGAATCAAGTATGCATGGAAAATGTAATTGTGTGAAGGATATTCTTTTGGAAAACTGCATTTTCCAGCTGTATCTACAGCTGGAATATTGAGAGGGTAACTCCTTTTTTTTGCTGGTGATAGAACCAGGGACCTCAGTGGATTAGAGCTTTGTGAGCTATTGAAAGATCTTGGAGATTTGTTCCAATTCAGACAATTCAGCGTCTGCAATTTAAACGGTGATTGTGCTAATTTAAATTGTCAGAAAACACTCTTCCTGGTTAGGAAAGGTAAAGATAAAGATACCACGCAAGATTTGGGGTAAATCCGTCTGCATAATTTCACACTCAAATTACCACAATGTGTCATTGCTATCTTCCAGGGATCCATATCACACAATTGAAGCGATTGACCCGCAGAACTTACATGTCTTCCAAACAGTGAGAGAGATAACAGGTAATCTAGATAATTGGAGCCGTTTATGCATTTGTAAGAATGAAGAAATTCTTAACATGTTTTCCTTCTAGGCCACGAATTCACAAGATGGCCCTGATAAATTACAAGTAGTCCTCCATGTATAATTGTTTACTTGACGGTCTCTGAAACAGCCACGATCTAAATGTGAACTTATGACTGCTGCCACGATCATATAACAATTTGGGCATTTGGCTGTGGGCTCGCAGTTTCGATCAGTTGCAGCATTCTGCAGTAACGTGAATGCAGTTTGTGATGTTTTTTGCTGGTTTGTGGCGAAATCAAACATTGGTTAAGATGGATTTATACTTATATTGTATGACCCAACGTATGACCATGGTGATTCAACTTTTGTTGTAAAAATGATCGTAAAACTGCTCTGGTCACATGATGACTTAGCATGACTGCGATGACTTGCAATGGGAATTCTGGTCTCAATCGTTGTTATAAGTGGAGGACCACCTGTACTGATCCTTTGGCTCAGTCCCATCCTCCATTTTTCTATATAGAGATAATATCATATTCTATTCATTATGTATTTTTAAGTGGAATGATATATATGCTTGAGGATTACAAATCACTGGAGTATTATATATACTTTATGAAAGGCTAAACTGTACAAATTTGTCAAGTTTCACTTGTTATTCCATTTACCCTATTTAAGATAACTATTTCAACATTAGATGTGGTCTTCCAATTGCATATAAAATTATGTGACAACTCCTGCCATCATTTTTTTGGTTATACTGCTCCACGAGAAGAGGAAAAAAAATAAAATAAAGGTATTAGGGAGCTCAAATAAAATTGTCGGTGCCCAGTTGAATATTCAGGAAATTGCTCTTTATCTACTATGTGGCACAATAGAAATGGAAAAGTGCTGAAATATGTTTTGGGTGTGTGTTAGTGTTATAAATGTGGAAATTGTGCAGTTAATTCTGTGGACAATAGCTAGTTATTGAAGGACTTGTGAGTATTTTCCATGCTTTTTTTTTCTAATATCTGTTTTATTTGTACATATTTATTTAACTGACCATTGAAATTTACCCTGCCACACCAATTCTGAAGTGATTTGAAAACTCTTACTATGGCAATATGAATTTATCTAGATTTTTCTGATTTCTGCAATCAACCTATTCTATAGCCATATGGCAGTTTCACTTTTAATAACAGAGATAAGACTTTTCATAGTGGTTTACTGTGTTAGCATAAGTAGTGTGCAAAACTCTGGGTAATCACTAAATCAGGGGTCTTCAAATTTGACAGCTTTAAGACTTTTGGATTTCAACTCCCAGAATTCCTCCTCCAGTCTTTAATTCTGGGAGTTGAAGTCCACAAGTCTTAAACTTGCCAAATTTGAAGAGCCTTGCACTAGATCAGTGTTTCCCAACCTTTTTTGTGCCACTCCCCACCTTGGCCTTTCTAAAATTCTTATGCCCCCTCTATGTTAGATACATAATTTTTAATTGCTTTTTGGCCCAGA
>JANHGC010000585.1:77001-88919 GCA_027560395.1 Boaedon fuliginosus | reverse complement strand
AAAGAAAGAAAGAAAGAAAGAAAGAAAGAAAGAAAGAAAGAAAGAAAGAAAGAAAGAAAGAAAGAAAGAAGAAAGAATTTTTTTCTTGTCTTTTGTTCAAAAACACTATCTTGCTGTATTTTAACTATGGGTTCAACCTCAACATCAGAGAAGCATTATGATGCTTTACACAAAAGAGCCAGTGTTTTATGAGGAACACCCAAAATAGAAAGCAGTAACCAGTGACATACTGTGAGTTTTCAAACCCAAAAACTTAAGTGCCTGTTACTGGCAGGAAATTGTCATTTCTCAAAGCTCTCAAAAGCTCCAAACTCAAAAGGACTTCTATTTCCTTTTATCGGATATTTATTAACAAATTTTGTATTCATTTTTTCTAAAGCAAGAGAGTTTGGTGCCACAGGTAAGCTTTATTTATTCATTTTTTCCACGGGAAAAAAAATAATGTTCATGCCTTTAATTAAAAAACAAAAAAGCAAAATCCAGCCAGCTTTAAATGAAATTTCTAGAAAGACCAAATCCTTGTTTCTAAAAACATGCTTGCTTACAAGTAATATGTAATTATTTCAAATTGACTAAATTCTAATTAATTCTAATTAATTGATTTTAAAATCCAAGAACTGTATTTTAACTTAGAATATAAATATATTGTGTTTTCCAATGCATAAAATGTACACATTTTAATGTATAAAATTTTCAATGTATAAAATATTGTATCTTACCTTCCTTTTAAGAAACTCTGGAATAAGTCTGTTTTTCACAAGTACCAAATTTCGTAGAGGTTACCAGTTATCTATTTATGTATATAACTCCATGGTTGATGATGAGATGATGAATACATAATTCTGCTAGAAAGAGGTTACAATGTACAAATGTAATTTGGTTATGTAAATTCTGAATATCAATCTCACAGCTCTGATTGCAGACCTTTATACCTTAATTGTGAAATTACAATGCTAATTTACTTAAGATAAGGAATTCCACTTTTATTTCTATAACACTTTTATTTTTAAGTATAACAGAACAAACATTAATTAAGAGTATGAGAATTAAAGTAACAATAGTTTTGAATGTATTCATAAAATCATAATTTGGGTTGGAGAAAGTTGAACAACAACACTAATTAATATGTACGCAGTATGGCTGAAAATGTATAATAGATATAAATATAAACTAGACCAGTTGCCTTAGTTTCCACTGCATATACTCCACTTTTGAATAAACATCTAGTTTTGGTTACAATCAAAACACAATCCTGTAAGTTACCTAGCCTGTAATAATATGCAGTAAACTCTTTTCAGTGGAAATATCTTCAAAGTAGATGTCCATAGAATTTTGCAATTTTGCTTTGCAAACTGTAATATATTCTCAGTGCAACTCCCTCTGAAACTTGTAAACCATTCATTGACAACAAAGCTATATTTGGGAGAAAAAATGGTTACACAGAGTCATTGTTTTCATGTCAGGTATGAAAACTCTGATCACTGTGTGCAATAAACAAACAAACAAACAGAAGTATGTTTCACTGAGAATGTGACAAACAGAACAAGAAATCTACAGAAGAGTCAATCTGTTTTCTTTAAATATTTTATTCTAATCTAAAACACCGTACATTTTAAGCACATGCTTTAATGATAAAACAGTGTTTATAACACATGTGGAACAACCTCATTGTTCTTTTGTTTAGTGGTTTTTGGTTTAATTGCAATGGCAAAACCTAACTTCAGTGGAAGTTATGGTGGAAAATATTTTATTGTTTTAAGAGAAGACATCTGGAGTCTATCATTTTTGTCTTTATCTGGTTTATCTCTATATATAAAACAGAAGTCTGGTGGTGGTGGTGGTGGTATGTGTGTGTGTGTGTGTGTGTGTGCGTGCACGCGCTCTATAAAAATCCACACCCCTGCACCAATCTCACCCAAATTTCACACATACCTTCCTTAGGGTTGTGAAATCAGCACTTTGGGGTTCATAGGCTTCTTTGTCCCCTATTTCTCCCCCAAAAAGTGTGGCAAAGGGGACCCGCCCCCATCATCAGCAAAAACAGCATGAAAAACTGTTACTGAGTGCGGAACAGCCCCTTTTTTAAAATGCCACTTTTTTCAAATGGAGCTTAGCTGAGGCAAGTGGGGGACGGGGGAGGACAAGCACTTTACAAACCTCCAATTCAGCCTGCTTGCATCCCAGAAAGCCCAGAGAACATCTATGAGGCAGGTTTTAAAACTCCACTTTTTTCAAACAGACCTTAGCTGAGGCAAGGGGGGAAGGGGAGCCCGGAGAACACCTCTGAGGCAGGTTTTAAAACTCCACTTTTTTCAAACGGACCTTAGCAGAGGCAAGAGGGGGAGGGGAGAGGAGGAGCACTCTGCAAGGCTCCAATTCAGCCCCAAAAGGACTTCAACTGCTTGCACCCCAGAAAGCCTCGGAGGCAAATTTTAAAACTCTACTTTTTTCAAATGGACCTTAGCTGAAGCAAGTGGGGAGGAGGAGCACTCTGTAAGGTTCTAATTCAGCCCAAAGGGCACTTCATCTGCTTGCACCATTATGGTACAAATATACATTCTTTCAAAAAAACAAAAATAAAAAAAATCCAGAGCAAGGCTGGGTCATCAGCTAGTATTTTATAAAGGAAGTGGAGGGCAACAACCACAGAAATGCAGAATGAAGAGGATTATCTGGATTTCTTCTGGATGGAGTTTGGGCATGGGACATAAACTGGTATTGGTTGCATCCAGTACAAGGTATCAATTACGTACATATCGCTTTATGGCTTGAATCATTATTCTAAAACATTCTGGACCATCTATCCTGCCTTCCCAATACATTTTCAGCAACAGAGAGTACTATAGGTTCCCATTCCCTTGGGGGAGAGACCTGGATAATAACATTTTATGTTATGGTCTGCATCCATGAATATTTTGGTGCTCTTTCTGTGCGTATGTGGTGTGTGTGTGTGTGTGTATCCAGGTAGAAAAGTGGTTGGCAGTTGCTTTCCCAAAATAGAAATTTGGTAGACACACAAGGAGAATTATCAAGTATCCTGGGGTGGCATGCTATCCTACTGTATATCTGGATTGAGTATCTTGCAAAATATTACAAAATCCAGACAATTTCAATCCAGACAAGATTTGTGAATTTTATATTATTTTCTTCTCTATTAACTGGATGGACAAGTTCATAACATCATCTTCAATTTACTATAATTTGATTGAAATTTCCAAGTAGTGAATGTGAGAATTGATGTGTGCTAAGTGTTTGACCTACCTATGCAGTTTTTCCTTGTTAATAGCTGTGCAATTCAGTGATCTGAAAAGAAGTAACTTGAATTTGTGGAGGGAAAAAACCATCAATACTTTTTGCTTCCTTGTTTTAATTAAACTTTAAAGTGCTGAGTTTCCACAGGTGGACCATTTAGATGCAAATTAATTTTGCAAGTCCATGCCTTGACCCTGTTCTCTTAAAGGAAAAAAACCTGGATAGCGAAATTTCATCATGAATCCTCTTTAGCATTTCTTTGGTGTCAACAATATTGTGCATGGGAGACAATACAGAATAAACACAATACTCAGTAGGAACAATTCTCAGTTGGAGTACTCATTAGATGAGTCTAAAGTTGCCCTTCAGCAAAGCTTTTCCCAGCTAGCAGAAGAAAATTCACAATTAGTTGCTATATCTAGCTAATAATCTTTTCATGAATTCTCTCTCGATTTATAAAGTTGTCTACAAATGGCTAATTTTTATGTAGTGAAATAGGCGGTCCCAACTCTAAGCAAAATAAACTATGGTTCAGAAAATATGTAATATTTTTTTCAACTAATGAAAAATATATTAGTAAAATATATTAATGCAGACAAATTAAACAGGTCCTAAGTGCTTTGTATTGCTTCATTGCTCTTGTTTTGAAAAACCTCAGCATTTTCATAAACACCTTCAGTCAATTAAATTTATTAATCTTTGCAATCTAATTGGCTGTATTCCTGCTTGTTTAATTAACTGAGTATTATTGTTGTAGAGCTTCATTTAATAAAGGAGACTGACAAACTGAGCTAAAAAATTTAATAAAATATTATTTATAGGTGTATGTAGGTTTTCTGTTTTGGTCTTAGTTGGGAAAAAGGTTTTCCTATTTTAATTTTCAGGTGCTATTTAAAGAACTTCATCTATAAAAAATGTTTGTTAAATACTATATAAGATGTCTCCATGAGTAGAAAATATTTTATAATATAGGTTATTAACCAATTAAATTGCAGTAACAGCACAATCAAACTGAAGAAATTGAATTCAGTAGATTTTCCTCCTGAGTCTCCCAATAAGAACTTAGATCCTTGGATTAGATCAGGGATGTCAAACTCAATGTTACTGAGGGCTGCATCAGGACTGTGGTTGATCGCTGGGGGTGGGTGGGCGTGGCCAATTGGGCAGGTTGTGGCCAACTGGATGACTGTGGCCAACTGGGTGGGTGTGGCTACTTTGACACCACTCCCAAACTACTGGCATGGGTGGTCTGGACCAAAGCCAAGGTGGTCCGATCTTTCCTCTTCGCATTGGGTAGACTAGGCCAAAGCCAGGCTGGCCTGATCTTTCCTCTTCGCATTGGGTAGACCAGGATGACCCCGTGGACCGAATTCAACCACATCAAGGGCCGGAGTTGGCCCACGGGCCTTGAGTTTGACATCCCTGATTTAAATTATTATGGGTGCTATCTCACCATTTTTACAAGCAATATGTAACACAACATTCTCATAATGTAAGGTAGCCAACAGTGAATTGTCTAAGGTTATGTTGGTATGAAATTGCTTAATGACCATTCAAAGTTGTGATAAATCCACCTGGTAGGTACTTACAAACTGGATTCAAAATTCCAATGGTTCCCCCTGCCGCCTGCAATCTTATAACTGTGTTTGGGTGCTTGGCAGTCATGCCACATTTTTGGCTGTTTGCAGTGTCACATGACAACATTTTATGATGGTTTTGCAAAAAAAAAAAAAACCACACACACACCTTGGTATTTATTTCATTTTTTGGCACAGTTGCCTGCATAGAGAACCATTGATTTGTTTAACCATGGCATTCACTTAATTTGCTTAATGATTATGGTGATCCACTTAACCATTACTGCAAAATATTGATCAACCCATTTTACAACCATCACAAGTTACAAATCTGATGGGCAGACTCCAGACTCCAGAGAGTATTCTATTAATGCTAGATACCAGAGAGGTGCTCGGAGGATTTTCTGTTCCATCCACCAAAATTGGGTTGGTAGCTTTGGATGATATGCACCCAGGGTTAAATGGGGCATTATTTGCTTCTTTGCTTCAGACAACAAAATAATCTTAAACCAGTCATGACATAAGTTATCAATGCTTTTGTGACTCATCTTACATAGCTCGGCTGATACTGTTCTAACCACTTAGCTCCTCGTCTGATTAATTCTCTATTTGACAAATGTTGCCAAGTAAGTGATACATTTAAGGCTTGTCTCTGTTTCATTTGAACTGGTTTTTGGAGTATGGGAAAGGCTGTGAGAATGGATTCTTAAAGCATGTCAATTAAAGTAGCATTGCATTTTCAACCTATAGTTTGCTTTTGTTATGGAGACTAATCAGAAAGAGATATTTTTTTCCCCAATAGGTTTGAGGCTTGTTTGGTGAAGATGATGCTTTTAGCTACACAAGGAGAACCACGAGTTTTTAGATAGCAGGAATAGTTTGTTAATTTAAGGATTTTTTATTTGTATGTTTATTTTTCTTTTTAAAAGCGTCAATACTCCTAGTTCATCTTCAGTGCAAAACCACCACTCTTTGCTCTATATGTAAGAATTTAATTCTTACCAATGAGGAAAACATACCCAAGCCATTAATTTTATTAAAAGTCATAAGCTTTCATGAGCAATACTGTAGGTATGAGTCACAATAGTGTTTGTGCTATAATAAAATGTTTGTCTGGAAAGGTGCTTACAGGGTTTTTCTGATTTATGAGAAGAGAAGAATATCCTAAGGAAGTTGTGGTGATTGCAATCCTATTTTTCATTTTTAAGATGGGGGAGTATGCTGGGGAGAAACTGGGACTTGATTGCCTTCAGGACCATGATGAGTGAAGTTTTATGATTAAGGGAGAAGTGTTCCATTCTTCCATTTGGACACATATCTTCTCCAGGATATTGTAAGGTCACTGTAGCCATGGCGCTGTGGAACAAATACAGAGACTGCCTAACCTCCATGTGTAATGATATTCTCTGGGAAAGAGTATAAAAAATGCTCTTTAGCCATAGATGAAGCATGTTCCTAGATCAAAAGAGGCATTTGATGCTGTGAAAGCATCAGAAATCACAACACATGATGAAAGAGCATGTTGAACCCAAGTAAGGCAAGAACAAGCTATGTGAAAGTAATAATGTGCTCAGGCGCTTGTGTGCTTACATGACAGATATTCAGTATCTTTATTAATGAAGCACAATCCAACATTCATTCTAGTAGCAGTGTATTGAATAAGAAGCAACAAACAGTGTAAATTGAAAGTGGCAGAGACTTGCTACAGAACATTTCATCTTTGGACCATTACTCAAGCATCTCAGTAAAGGAAAAGAATATGAATGAGAATTTATTTTTCAGATTAACTTTTCATCTGAGATTTTTAAAAATTAGGGTGTTCCTAGTAGAATCCAACTGAATTATAGGGCTGAAGGGATTTTGGAGGTCTTTTACTCCAACCCGCTGCCCAAGGCAGGAGATCTTATACCATTCTGGACAAATCCAAACTTTTCTTGAAAAGTTTCAGTGATGGAGCACCCACAACTTTGGGAGGCAAGCTATTCCATTGATTAGTTCCCACTGTCAGCCAATTTCTCTTTTGTTGCAGGTTGGATCTCTCTTTTACAAGCTTCCACCCATTGCTTCTTATCCTATCTTCAGATGCTTTGGAGGATAAGTTGACTTCCTCTTCTCTGTGATAACCCCTCAAGTATCAGAAGACAGATATGCCTAATCCTTCTCTTTGTTAGTCTAGACATACTTAGTTCCCTTAGCCATTCATTGTAAAATTTAGCCTCCAGGTGGGATTCAATTTTTTTTTACTACTGGCTCTGTGGGTGTGGCTTGGTAGGTGTGGCTTGGTAGGCGTGGCAGGAGAAGGATACTGCAAAACCCCCATTCCCTCCCCACTCCTTAGCCATGTAAAATGGAAAAAAACATTTCCTCTATCCAATTTTTATTTTTTTCCCAAAATTTTGCACCTTGAGGGCAGGGGAAATTTTAGGGAAACATACAAATCTAAACCCAGAGATCTTCCTGTTAGGAATCACGCCACTTGATCTCAAAAAGAAGAAACCTACTTAATAATACACATCACAACAGCAGCAAGATTGGTCTATACACAAAATTGGAAAGGAAAGAACTTGCCAACAGAATATGATTTATTAAAAAAAATGATGAATTGTGCAGAAGCAGACAGGATGACTATGTTACTAAAAGATAAGGGGGATACGGACTATTATAAAATATGGAACAAATGGTACCAATGGTACAAGGATAGACAAAGAAAATAAAGGGAAGATAAGCAAATGAACAAATTTAAGGATTATATATACTTAGATAAAACATAGAGCACGAAATATGATATACAAATATAAGATAAGAATACTTGAAAAAGTAAATGAGTAATGGATCAAACATAATGCCGAATTACTACTATTGTAAATATTTGTTTTGTTCGTTGTTTTAAAAAGTAAATTAATAAAACTTTTTGTAAAAAAATAAATAAAAATAAAATAAACAAAAACAAAAACAAAAAGCGATTTCTTCCAACAACTGGTTCTTCAAACTGTTCAGAAAATTAACAGTCGGTTCTCGTGAATAGGTGCAAACTGGTTGAATTCCTCCAGACCCCTTCTCATCTTTGTTGTCTTCTCTGCACTCTGCATTCTTTCTAGGGTCTCAGCATCCTTTTTGTATCATTCACATATCTCACTAGTGCAGTATAAAACTGTACTATCACTTCTTCTCACTGGAGAAGAGCCTAATGCTGGGATCAGTTGAGAGCAAAAGAAGAATGAGGTGGCTGGATGGAGTCACTGAAGCAGTCGGTATGAGCTTAAATGGACTCTGGGGGATGGTAGAAAACAGGAAGGCCTGGTGGAATGTCCATGGTGTCGTGATGGGTTGGACACAACTTTGTGACTAACAACAACATCACTTCTTATTATCTTGATGCTATCCCTCTGTTGATCCAGCCATGGCTTTTTTGGGAGCTACATCACACTGCTGACTCATACTTAAGTTGTGATCCACTAGGATCCCATTGACAGTTACTACTGTTGAGCCAATTGTATATTCATGCATTTGTTTTTTCCTACCAGGCTCTTACTGTCTTTGAAGTTTCTCAGTCATCTAGGTCATGATTGTCCCAAATGTGACCCAAAAGGCAACTGGACTTTCTTGGTTTTTTCTAAATATATTTTAATCTCAATTTGTGTTCTTCTAACTCCAGAAGCCTCTATTTCGCAACAATACCCACTCTTTCATAAATATCATTCTGGCAAGACATTTCTTTTTATCACAAAATTTCTCCCAAGAATGACACTTGAAGTTTCATTCATCTTAACATGTCGTTTTTATCTTCACTCCATGCCTTATTTTGAAATAACATACAATTCATGTTTGTCATAGTGATACTCAGTTATTTTACCTACTTCTTAATGTTAAAACTTGTTTTATTCATCAATTCTTTTGGATCTTTTATTTTCACATTTTTTTTGTTTCTAATTTTTTCTTTCTGTGCAGAATATTATATATACTGTATGCCAATAAATAACACAACAATTGTTACCTCTGTGGTGATATGAGTAGAGGAAAATTTGTGAATACCTTTATTATAACTTAATTCTTTTGTATGACTTTTAGTCAACCAGGTTCCATCTGTTTCTATATTATCTCCTCCTAAAAATTCTTCAGCAATATTTCTGAAATAGCTCATGATGTCACTAATACATCCTTATTATCCAAGATGATACAGTATGTTAATTCCAAGCCTTCTGCTCTCTAGTCATAAATGTTTAGTTAAAGAAATTAGGAAATAACATTTCAATTAGTAGATCATTTCATGCCATAGCAAATTTTAAATCATTTAAAATAATCACAGATTACATATCACATTAAAAAAATCTGCACTGTCTCAATTTAAAACATTATTAGTATTAATGAGTAACATTAAATAATCCTCTGAAGAGGTAGGTTCTTGTAAACTTTTTCTATTGCTGATAATAATAAAGTCATCATAAGCAGAATATTTCAATGTACTGGCCCAAGAACAACCTTTGTTAAAGCAAAAATAAAATTCTCCTGTTTCCTCCTCCCATTTTCAATATATGGATTTAAGTGATGGGGATAGAACTAAGCATTGTACATGCCATTTAGCATACTGCTTATTATAAATGATGGTGCCTGTATTTATTTTACAGCTGCAGAAGGGATGATATGCAGCTATTTATGCTCAAAAAATGGATGTTGGGGGCCAGGGCCAGATCAGTGTTTATCATGTAAACACTTCATCAGAGGAAAAACCTGTGTAAAGTCTTGTCACCTTTATGAAGGGTAAGTCATTTTTGGCTTTAGGCTTTGTGTGTGTGTGTGTGTGTGTGTGTGTGTGTGTGTGTGTGCATGTGTTTATCATGACTAATTGACTGGAGATAATAATGAATTGAAAAAGATCTATGAAATGAAATTGAATTCTGACGTGACAAAAGTATTTTTGATCAGTAGAGTTGATCTCAGATTTGGAATTCAACTTCAGTTGAGTTGGGTAGCACCTCTTTGAAAATATTGTTTTGTAGATTTTTCTTATTTCTCTCTGTCCTTGAAGTTTTAGCTGTTGTTGGTAGCCATGGACACCTTTACTAAGATGAGGCTGATTAACCAATGAAGTCTTTTAGGAATGTTGATCAGGTATATTTTATTCCAACTGGATCATTGCAATGCACTCTACACAGGACTGCCTTTGAAGAGTATATGGAAGTTAAAATTGGGCCAGAATACCACAGCTCAATTGTCAATAATAATTATACATTCAGAGCTTTCAGTTTCTTTCCAGTAGAATTCCAACTGCTCTTAGTGGTGTCTGAGTTTAAGGCTAGCTTATGAGAAAACTTCCTTATGCCATTTGCTGAGGTCAACTCCAGGGCCCTCTAGTATAAAAGACTTTTCAATATCTGCATTTAGGTACAGAAATTCTTTTCTTCTTCTATCCATCTCACTTCCCCCTGATGTCTTATAGATATTGATAAGAATCTGCCTGAAACTGTTCTTTATCAGTTTCTGATTTTACCATTTCTTATTCTTCCTGTTGTACGTGCATCTGTACGTGTTTTTAGGGATGTGACAATGCTGTACTTAACTGTTATTTTGGTGTGAGGGCTAGAAGAGAGAGTCTCTATCCAAAAGATATACAAAAGAAAACTAAATTAGTATCTGGGAATGAAAACCAATTTCTTTGGTTTTCTTTTCAAAGATCTGCAGTAAAAACCTTTCTGCAAAATTTTACTATCATTGTAGCTGCATTCCTTTGAATTTAGAAGAACAGCTCTGCAAAAAAAAAAATCAAAACCAATTATTGCAGAATGGAATTCCAAACCGTCTTAATTTATTGTGTCATAATTGTCCTCCTTGGTTTTTTCCTTTCTACCTCTGGCTCACCGTAAGCCAGGCACTTTTATTTGCACTGGGGTGGCCACTTTCTTGCTGCTGGAGAGACAGGATGGGTGAATGACGAGCCACGCATTCTTATCGGAGTTCTTAAAAACTCTAAAGTGGCGTTCCTTTCTGCCTTTCCCCGCCTGAAGGACACGGAGTGCTTACCTTTAACAATATGATAATATCTGTACATTGCAAAAGCGTACAGAATAGAGGTATTACCGTATGGTGCCAGTCAGCCAAAATGAAATTCTCAGTGGTATTTAAGAGTGAGGACAAAACTGCACATTTCTCCTTAACAACTACAAAGCAAGAGGCTGCTGATACGGACAATGTATATAGGTGACAAACAATGTAAAATCAGAAAGACCTGCTCTGCGGACAAAGCCTGTAGTGCTACGGTTCCTGGGAGAAGCGAGAAAGCAAAGGAGGCTAAAACTCACTTCTGTTCTGAGGGCAGAAGAGCCACAGACCGAGAGTAATCTGTAAAACCTAAAGCTGATAAAAACAGTAATCCTACCAATTGGGAAACAGGTCAGAGCCCTTTCACTATGTCCTTGCTATTCTTGGATTATTTCCCTTCATCTTCATCCTGGAAGAAACATACTGGAAAGGATATTCAAAAGGGAGGATTCTCAGAGCAATGTGAGAATAGCCTTAGGTTTTGAAAAGGCCATGACTAAAGTGAGGCAGTAGCCATTAGATATAGACCACCAAAAAGACTTTAGTGTAATCCTTACCGATTTTTAAAAAGAATCTAGCAGAGAGATCTTACAACCCCTTATATAATATCTGAATTTTAGTCTTAGATAAGTTAGTCTATGACTCTTTTTATAAACTAATCTATACTAGACGGTAGGGACACGGTAGCTCAGTGGGTAAGACGCTGAGCTTGTCGATCAGAAAGGTCAGCAGTTTGGCGATTCGAATCCCTAGTGATACGTAACGGAGTAAGCTCCCGTTACTTGTCCCAGCTTCTGCCAACCTAGCAGTTCGAAAGCATGTAAAAATACAAGTAGAAAAATAGAGACTACCTTTGGTGGGAAGGTAACAGTGCTCCGTGTATCTTCGGCATTGAGTCATGCCAACCCCATGACCACGGAGACATCTTCGGACAGTGCTGGCTTTTTGGCTTTGAAACAGAGATGAGATTCCAGCCCTTAGAACTGGAAACGACTAGCATGTATGTGCGAGGGGAACATTTACTTTTACTGTAGCAAATTCATCATTCAGACA
>JANHGC010000585.1:41335-54815 GCA_027560395.1 Boaedon fuliginosus | reverse complement strand
CCTCCCTCCATTAGGTGCTGACAACAGAAGTGTGACTCACAGGGTTTCAATTTTTAAAACAACTGGTTCTGTGGGTGTGGCTTGTATGTTGGGTATGGCTAGGTGGTCATGTGACTTGGTGATGTCACAGATTATACCCAGCCCCGCCTCCTGGCCACTCACCTCAAAAAAAGAAGTAAGTTCAGCCGGTGTTTTTTGACTTGTTTTCAGGCTGATTTTCAGGCCGATTTTGGCTGGAAAATCAGCCTGAAACTTGGCCTGATAATAGCATGGAAACAGCCCAAAAATGGGCTGTTTTTCAGGCTGTTTCCATGCTATTTTCAGGCAGATTTTCCAGCCAAAATCAGCCTGGAAACAGCCTGGAAACAGCCCATTTTTGGGGCTATTTCCAAGCTGATTTTGGCTGGAAAAATGACCGGAAAAATGGCCTGAAAAAAATTATTTTTTATTTTATTTAACTTTATAGGCTACCCAATGGCGAAGGACTCTAAAATGGCCTGGAATTAGCCCCAAAAATAGTCCATTTTCCAAGATGTTTCCAGACCATTTCCAGGCCACTTTTTGGGCAAAAAATGGTCAAAAATGGCTAGAAAAACATGCAGGGGCCAGCTGGTGGTCTGATTTGCAGGTTCTCCAAACTGCACAGAATCTGAGCAAATGGTTCTCCCAAACCGGGCCGAACTAGTACAAACCGACCCCTGGTTATAACTTATTTGTAAAATGACTTCCCACTTTACTAAGTTAATAAGTTCTGGATCTCCTCCCCCATAGGTTGTTTTCATTGTTATATTTTATAATTATTGCTGATATTTTGCTTTTATGGATCTTTTATTATAGACTATAGATAAGCAGGAGTTTGTTTCTTTCAATTGATGTAAATATTATTTTAGTAAGTATAATACTATAGTGACTATATTGCTATAATACTACAAGACCCTCACTTGACACACCCACACCTGAAGCCTGAATTTGTAGTCAGAGATGAGTTGACTGATACAAAAAAAAAAAAAAAGGATAGTTGCCTATCCTTTAATAGATTTACCCTATTTTGAACCTAGAAAGCTAATATTCATAAAACTGACATCCATTCTTATCACCCTATCACCTTTTGGGAGAGGAAATGATGTCAAATTCTTACATGATCTTGCTTAAAGTTCAGTGGAGAAAATCCTTTGAATATTTTCTGGTTGTGTGATTCTTCTCCCAATGCTAGCAAGCGTTGTTCGATATCAGCATTTGACATGAAAGTGTATTACAGCAGCAGTCAACTTTTGATGATAATGGAGAGTAGGCATACAGCTGCATCGAAGATTTTATAGAATCAGACATGAAACATTATTTGTCTGCCTTTGACCATATTCAACTATAGGTTATGTGAGAAATCTATAATAGGATTTCTCCTTTTACTTTCTTCGCCTGCAGTTGCACCTCTGTTAAAAGAAAAGAGGTTCTAGTTGTTTTTTCTTGCTACCCATGGCATCTAACCAGAAAGTATTACCTGATGATAACCGTTCTTAATCATAAAAAGAAATATGATGATAGTTTCCTTCTGAGCTAGTTCTGATGTTTGGAAGAATGTTTATAAATTGCTGGGAGAGATTACATCACTACTATATCCAGCATGGGGTATAGTATCAGAATCTGGATTATATATCGGTCCTGCATCTCTTTCTCTGGTTGAACAGGCTACATAGTGGAAATTCTGACCTGGATGCTGTAAGAGTTTGATGGGGGGAAACAGATCTGTCCATGATCTATGAAGTTGGCAGAAGGTAGTTTAAGTCCAATTCTAGTAAATACTATCAAGATGAAGTGACTGTGGATTCAAAGGCTTAATGCATCCAGAGATATTTTATCGTTAATTCTAGATGGGTTTGTACTTCCTCATATAAAGTTGACTCTCGATAAGGGGGTTCTCCTGGACCCTTAATTCCTGCTAAAAGACACAGATAAAGGCTATGGCTAGGAGAACCTTTGCACAATTCCATATTCTATGGCATCTCTGGCCATTTCTGGACCAAGCACCATTGTGCAGGATCATTCATTCCCTCAGACCCTTGTGGATGAACTACTCTAATTGTCTCTACATTTATTTATTTATTTGTTTGTTTGTTTGTTTGTTTGTTTAATTTATATGCCACCCAACTCCCGTAGGACTCTGGGGGATAATAATATCTAAAAAATTAATATTTAAAACATTAAAACATATAATATACAATCGAACAGACATATTCACATATCCATACAGGGGGAGTCAATGGTCTCAAGCCCGCTGGTGCAGCCAGGTCTTAATAGCCCAGCAGAAGGCTAATAGGTTAGGGACAGGACGGATCCCCGAGGGGAGCTGATTCCAGAGGGTTGGTGCCGCCACAGAAAAGGCCTTCCCTCGTGGGCCTGCCAGATGGCATTGCTTGGCTGATGGGACCTGTAGGAGGCCAACTCTGTGGGATCTAATGGGGCACTGGGCAGCATGAGGTGGGAGGAGACGGTAATGAAGGTGATGTTGAAGATCATTTGGAAACTTCAGCTAATCCAGCATACAGCTGCCTGGATAGTAAGGATTAAATTGAAATTTATCTATATAACACCCCTATTTTAGCTATCAGTTAGTTTTTGGGTGCAATTTGAGATGGTGTCATTACAGTCCATCATGGCTCAACACCTGGTATCTATGTGATTGGCTTCTCCAGGCTCAATCTGCCCAGCAAGTGAGATTAAAAAAAAGGATTGCTTACTCCCAGATTTAATTTTATTATTTTATTTATTTTATTTATTATTAAACTTGTATGCCGCCCATCTTACCAGAGGCAAGCTATCCAGTCCTCTTCCTCTTTATTGAGCTTCCAAAGGGCTGAAAAGATCTGGCTCTTTAGGAAGGCACTTGGAATATAGAGGTTTGATCTATGCCTGTGGGATGGCATGTCCATTGTTTGGTGCGGGGTTGTTCATGTGTTGGGTTTTCAAATTATTATGTTTAAACTTTAGTATGGCATTTCCTAAAATTGCTTATAGCCCATAGCAATTTAGCAGAACAGATCATTGTCATTTAGCAATCATTCATAGGGGCAACAGTGATGAAAAGTAATTTTACAACTAGTCTTGTATTTACAAACTTTGCAGGTCTGTTATGCAAAGGACAGCTGAAGAAAGTTCATAAGCACAGTTGTGATTTCACTTATTGACTGCTTTGCTTAACAAGTTGCTGGATCCACTTAGGTCACTAAGTGAGGACAACCTGTATAGAAGCTTTAATAAACCAATCAATCAATAACCAGGAAGCATAATGCTGAAATTACAATTATTACCAAATAATAATGTAGAAACACAATTGCACAAAGCATATTATGAAAGATCTGAGGAAAACTGCAACGAATATCAGTTTGCCATTATGGACATACAATTCCTTTGATATTAGAAATGTCTGGCAGCACCTCTAGAGAAGATATGCAGTAATTTAGCATTCAGCAATATCTGACATAAGACATGAAACAGAATATGTCAGCTGTTCTATAACACCTATTGAACATCACAGATCAATTAATTTGCAGCAGAACGGTATACTGTTTGCATTTATTTAGTTATTGAGAAAGGGTGTTTTCAAATGTTGGTTCAAATTTTAATTCTAAGTCGAAGGCAGTGAGTTTTGAAATACTGCCCAAAACAACATCAACAGCTTGGAACTACTTTTGCCTAAACATAATTTATGAGTAGATGATTGTGGTATGAAAGGACCCGAAATCCTTGGTTACACCATTAACATTTCAGTAAGTTATCAAATCTTTACCTAATTCATACTTATAGTTGAATACATTCAGTTGGAAACACTAAGTTCTGCATGGGTTTAGTCTGAAAATGAATACATTGAAAGACATCAAAACCTTATTTCATTCCAATTCTGATAAATTATTTATTTCTTTTTTTCTGGAACATAGTTCCAGAAGGCATCGTTAGCAAATATTTCCAGTGTAAAATGTTATTTATATAAAATATTTATCTACTTCCTGTCATGGAATATATGTCCTAGTAATATTCAACACTTAAATCATATAATAAATATTCACTACAAAGCAAGGCTTAAAGAACCTCATGAATGATCAAAAGTAAATGTTTTTATAAACATAATAAATGTTTGAACTAGAATGTTTGTATTCAGTGACAAACATGTTTTAAAGAGGAGTGTCACAGTGAAAAACACTGCACAGATACAAGAAGGTATCTTTAAAAATCACAGTGTTTTGATAGTTAATGACTAGACTTTTATCTCTTTCTCAACAGTCACTTGGGATTTGATAATCAGATTATTACTTAGGTAGGGCATTTACACAGATAGAATGCTATACTTGCATTGTACCTTTAATGGTGATAGCTTCAAAAGTCACATCAAAATTATTAGCTATTACATACTTGTGGGGGGGTGGGAGTTGCTGCAAACTTGAATAATTGAAATTTATGAGCTCAAGAATTTTTTCTTTCAGATACTTCAAAAAGTTAGGGGGCTTCCTGTGTTCAAGTGCAAATACTGGTTTACTCTGCATAAAATTGTTAAATTCTAACATAATATGCTGGAAGGAATTTATAGATGTTCTAGGGCAGACATAATTTAGGGCTTGACTGGCCTGTTATTATCTTCAACTAAAAATCCATATTTGACCTAAAGAAAGTTGGAGTAAAGACAAATATAACATGTTAATAAGGTTTAAACACCATGAAACAAAATACAGGTGACATGTAATCAAACTGTTTCATCACATTGTAAATGTTATAACAAACTGGATTCTAAGTGTACCTTGATCTGCAATAGATGTACAGGTTGTCCTCAACTTATGATGGCAATTGAACCCAAACTTTCTATTGCTAAGTGAAACATTCGTTAAGTGAATTTTGCTCCATTTTATGACTTTTTGAGCTGTGGTGGCTCAGTGGTTGGAATGCAGTATTGCAGGCTAATTCACTGCTCACTCTCAGGAGTTCGATCCTGACCCGCTTAAGGTTGACTCAACCTTCTATCCTTTTGAGGTCAGTAAAATGAAGACCCAGCTTGCTGGGGGCAATGTACTAACATAAACTGTTTAGAGGGGGCTGAAAACAGCACTATGAAGCAGTATATAAATCTAAGTGCTATTTCCTTTGCTATTTCCTACCTCAGTTATTAAATGAATCATCTCAGTTGTTAAATTAACATGGCTATGAAATAAATCTGGCTTCCCCATTATCTTTGCTTATAAGAAGCTTGTAAAAGTTGATCACTTGACCCTGGGATACTGGAACTGGCATAAATATGAGTAAGTTGCCAAGCATATGCATTTTGATCACATGACCATAGGGGTGCTGAAATAGTCATAAGCGTGAAAAATGGTCAAAAGTCCCTTTTTTCAGTGCCTTTGTTACTTTGAAGGGCCACTGAATTAACTGTTGTATGTCGGGGACCACCTGTATAGGGATTTGTCACTTTTCATTCCTAAGTAGAAAAAAAGTGTGACCACATCTAGTTTATGATTAATTTGATCCTGCTACAGAAAAGACTGATACACTGATCTTTGTGTTCTGGATTAAATATGTATCTGCTGAATGTACTTTTCTACAAAGGTGAATCAAAGGCAAATTTTCTTGCATATTTTATGTGCATATTGCAATATTGATTTTTTTTTTCCTGAAATGCCAGCTGAGGTTTCTGATTCCCCTCAATTGGTTTAATATAAATTGGGTTTGTATTTAGGCTTACTGAAATAACATTTAATGGAGGAGAACTATAGAAACAACTCTGATAGCTCATGATATATTTATATCATCTTTAAAATGACTCACTCTAGAAGGTTTTTGCTTTTACTAAACCAAAGCCAACTGGATTAAAAAAAATCAGTCCCAGAATATAAACATGTTGGGTGGGAAAAGCAGTATTGACAGAAGCAGTATTGACAGAAAGTAGAAGAAGGCAGCGATCACTTAATAGAAGCCTTCGTTTCATATTCATGCCCTATTCCATGCATACAATACATCCCGTAAGAGATAAGAAGACAGGAAGCTGACTTCACAGTTTTCCCTCGGTTCAGTTGTATCCAGTTTTTAGTTTGCTTATATTAGTCCTGCAGCTTGCTTGGCAAGGCTTTCCAGAGGATTTTTGCCATTGCCTTCTTCATAGAATTGAGAGAGTGGCCCAAGGTCACCCGGCTGCGTTTGTGCCTAAGATGAGACTAGCATTCACAGTCTCCTGATTTCTAGCCTGGTGCTAGTCAAACTGGCTCTCATTGCCACATTAGTCCTACCTAATCTGACTACCTGCAGTAATCTGTGGACTAGCTGGCTACTTGTTCTCTGCTGATAGGGATTAAAGCCAATTAGTTTCAGTATAAGAAATGAATAGCCACATCATTACTGCAGTAGTTGGTGAGAGACAGGGACTTCCTTTTCTTTTGTAGGGCAAACTAATTAAGACAGTAAAAACTGTCTTAACTGTTGAGAGCATGTAAGGGGGCTTCTATCCAGGTAAAAACAAAAAGCAAGCACTTCCATAGTGCTGACTGGCATTCCTCCTGGCTTCATCTGATTAGTTCTAGCAGAAACAGGCCATAACTTCAGCCAGAGCCTGAATCTAGTTGGACTAGTCTAGACTAAAGCTATGTCTCATGGGCTTGAAAGGAATCCCTGTGGAGCAATTTCTGTCAATGAATCTTCAGAGACTGGCAGAAAGGCAAGTATATACAGTATGTAGGTACTATATAGTTCCATTTCTGAGGGGAAAAAAATGCCACCATGGGGAAGGAGGGAGAGGGCCAAGTCTACCTTCTGATCATAGGGTCTCTCCAACCCTAATGTTTCTGAGAAATGGTCATCTCGCAATAGATGTGGTCATTCCAAAATAAAGAATAGTGAACGGTCATGGTAATACATTGGTTGATATCTGAGTGAGATACAAGTACATTCTGAAATTATGTTGTTTTGTATTAAAACTGTGAGACTGATCAGTTGGTTAAATGTCCTCAGCACAACATGATCATTTGTTTTCCATCAATACAGTGCAGTGCACATTGCATACTTGATTAAGTTTCTCAATTAAATAATACTGGAAGAAAACATCAGATTGATTTTACTTGGCTATTCCTGCTACCTGCTAAATGCCAGCCACATCTGAGCTACTGCTGAATCACTAGAAAGGATGTCACCATAGCAAATTGACCCCTTAGCATATAACATGTTTCTGTACAAGGTGGTACATGCTTATAAGTGTAGAAAGCACATTTTTGTTATATATACCAAAATAGAGTGAGCCACATATGATATGACTGAGTGAAGATACCCTTATTTGATTTGCAATGTGTAACAGAGAAGTTTCAGGCATGAAAAACAATTTGGATAAAAGTTATAGGTTCAGTTTGCAAATCATGTTTTTTTGGTTTGGCAGTCACAGACTGTTTCTGTTAGAGAGAAAGTTTTTGTTCGTTTTTCTCTCTTTGCCTTTTTCTTGAGTAAAAAATATAAAGATGAATAAGATATTAAAAAATGGCTCTTTCCCTAAAAGGGAAAACCAATTTCACCTAAAAAACAAATTCAGCTATTTTTGACATGATTAACTCAAGCTAAATTAGACATCACCTTGCATATTTTAAATTAAGCACTGTTTCTTCTAATAAAATTAGATAATAGTGATGGAAGTTTGTGAAAGTTCATCTATTAATTTTCCCAATTTTCAATGCTACCAAATCAAATATTGTACAACAGTATTTACAATGTTTCTTGCAGATGCTTACCACATTTTAATTGTTTTCATTCAATCTGCATAATTTAAATCAGTCTACCACTGATGCCATAATTCTACAATTAAGAAATTTATCAATATCAACTTCTTTCATCCCTTCACTAGAGCTTCTCTTCTACAGATCTGTGGAGGAATTATGTGTGTTGATGCTTTAGAAGGTAATATAGACTAAAATATAAATTTGGGTGACTATTTGATATGCTTCTGGGAAGTTCAAATATGAATGAAGTCCCCCCTCCCTATTTAAAAGATCAGTTTTTCCTCTTACTGCCAGACTTCACTGATACATTGTTTGAAGTAGAAGGTTAACAGAATGATTTGGGGACATACTGTAGCTCTTGATAAGATGTTTATTGCAGGCATTAGAAAAGCAGTTAATTTGGGACTTCTGGCTGAAATCTCAGCGAGGGTGGACATGAGGAGAGGATCTCCGCACTCCCATGCCAAGTTCTCCCTATTGGAGGGCTCTGAAAGGAGCTAAAGTCACCCTGAAGGGGTGGTGAAGAAAAGAGGGGCACACTGAAGGTCGCAGGGAACAGCAACTCTTCTGCTTGACCCAGGGATTCTTTCCTCTCATAAACAACAAGAAGAGACAGCCATCATGACTGCCATGAAGCTGGGACAGCCGAGGCAACAAAAAAATGTCCAGGAGCGGTATAGATGAACAGTGACTGGAGCTGGGTGAGAAGATTCCTTTTTTATTTAGATCCTAACTTTAAAAGAAAAAAAAGGAGGAAAATCCAGAAAAAGAGACTCCTAGAACGATTTCTTAAAGCAGTGAAAAACCATAGAAAGAAAAATCCTAGACCTGAAAGAAAGGAGAAAAGTTAAAGACCTTTTAAAACATAGAAAATTGTATTTTTAAACTGGATAGGCATTGTTTTGGAAAGGCATTATAAAATGCTGGAACTAACTACTTGAATCTATTGGAATAGTCAAATTTGCTTCCATAAATTGAACTAAATTTGGATTAATCAATTCATTAGACTTGAAACAATGCTGAAGCTGAGAGTGCCATCTATTGATGAAGGGAATAACTATACCCCTACAAGTCTAGGAAACTTTTGATAATAGTAATAAACAACATTCATCTGGAGGACTGTGGTGATACTTACTGTTCTATAACTATTTGCTCTATGATTACTGGAGGCTCTATTGTGAGAATAAGGAAGACTCTTAAGTAAAGTAAAGTGACTTTTGATTTTTGGAAGCTGCCTGGACTATTTAAATGGAACTGATTAATAATGAGGTGTAAAGAAGTGTGATTATTGAACTTTCTGAGGAGCAACATTGGACTTGAATATATTGTTTTTGGACTTGAGTAAGAGCAGGACTTATTAAAATAAGACAAGATGCTCCATCAGGTGGAAATAAGTGAGATTTCAAGAATGGCATTGATGTTTCCAAGCATTAGGGGTACTATGATAAAGAATCACAGATAGATAAAGAATCTAATTAAAGGCATAAATGGGAAAATAGAAAATATGCTATAACTGATAATGAATGAAGACCAAAGAGTTCAGGAAAGAGAGGAGACAGCAGAAAGAAGGGAGGAAAAGATAGAACAGACAAACCAGCAAACAAAGCAAGAAGGTGAAAAGGAGAAGACAATAATGATAATAATGACTGATTAAATAAACTAAAGGAAAAATACGTTAGAGATTTAAAAGTGGAATTGGATAACTGGAAGATACTTTTGAAAGGGAAATAGGGGTTTGGGTGGATACTCTGGAGACCTGCCAGCTTAGGAGAATAGAGATGGGAGAAATATTCACACTGAATGGTGAAGACACAGATGCTGATAGAGACAAAGATCCAAGAGAGGAGTATGGGAAGCAAGCAAAAAAAATTGAATAAAAATTGAAATATTATGGATAGAAAGGATTTTTTCCTTTTTTCTCATATAATGATGGCCTGATTAAAAACTAGAATAGAAGTAGAAATAATTATATTGCTTTATATAAAGCAATAGTTAGCAGGAAATATTGGAGAATGAAAGATGGTATTATTAGGTATGTTTAAATAATAGGGTGACTGGTACTTGAATTGCGTATTGTGACTTTGAACAACCAAATAATGAAGGACTATGTCTTGATATAAACACTAGGATTAGTAATGGTGACCTGACTAGAAGCTAGAATAGAGGTAGAAATAAGAAATAGGGGGAATATTAGCAGATGTAATTTTTATATAACAGTATATAAGTAATAATTAGATGGAAAGATTAGAGGTTGAAAGATGGTGTTACTATGTATGTTTAATAATATGATTGGCATTAAAATGAAACATTGAAATATTGATAACTATTCTAAAACAATCGTGTATATCAATACTAGGATTATATACATTTGATTAATATAACATTATTATTATTATTATTATTATTGCAGTTTTTATCAAAATGAATTATACCCAGAAGCCACAGTGTTCATGTATTGATACTGATGTATCAAAAAAACCTTTTTAAAAAAGAAAATAAAAACAGTTAATTTAACCCACATCTACAGTACATCCAATATTCAAGGCTCCTATCTTTTTCTTTTGTATGTAGGTCATTGCAGGATGAGAGTTAAATCATATTCTTTGGGAGTTTAACACCTCTCTGTTATGATGGTAACAGGAAACCTGCTTTTCCCTTCTAACTCTTGCCATGGAATTAAGGCATGGTATGCTCAGATTGGGATTATCAGAAATATACTGGCTCAGAAAGCTGGGAGGCAATTGCAAAATCCAGTTGCTCCCTTTGTCCAATGGGCAGTTTAACCAGTCCATTAGCCCTCTGTATATGTATGCATGTATGCATTTCTACGTGTACCATATTTCCCCAAAAACAAGACCCAATGTTATATTTCTTTTGGCTCCAAAAGACGCATCAGGACTTATTTTGGGGGGAACAGGATATCAGGGTGATCAACCCAGATGGGTGCCCCAACCCATGGCATGTGCACAAGACGTGGCAAGTACACAGGGCCGATGGTGTCCAGCAGCAGCTACAGCCCACCAGCCCCTTGGTCAGTGCACTTTGGGGCTGCACAGCCCACATAGCGCAGGCGAGTTGATTATCGGTCCAAGCAGCAGATAAGTGTCAGTGTGTAGGACCGGCCATCTAGCCATGGGAGGCTCATCTTTGTGTGGTGTGTGGTGGCACCGACAGCAGATGGAGGCAGAGGCATGTGGGGGAAGGCAGGCAATCCCAACGCATTGTGCGGGCCATAGGCAAGCCAAGAGATGCGAAGACAAGCCTCCTGTGGCTGCCTGTCTACTCTGTCCTACTGTCTCTCAGTTTGCTGGCAGCCTCCATGGTGCATTGGGATTGTCTGCCTTCCCCCCGCACCTCTGCTTCTGTCTGTTGCCAATGACACTGTGTGAAGACAGTTTTCCCATGGCCAGCTTCCCACTGTGGCCCACTGAATCTCAGTTTTCCCACAGTCTGCATGGTGCATCCAGATCTCCTGCTTTCCCCCTCATGCGTCTGCCTCCATCTGCTGCTGGTGCTGCTGCATAAAGATGAATGTCCCATGGCCGCCTGTCCACTCTGGCTCACCGATTCTCAACTTTCCCATGGCCTTCACAGCATGTCCGGATTGTGTGCCTCCCCCCTTACCTCTGCCTGCTGCTTTGATGGTAATCAATTTGCCTGCATAAAATCCTCAGCCACTGTACCATCCTTGCCTCTTGTGCTGGCCATGCTCACACACACACACAGCTGATGATGACCTTTATTTATTTATTTTATTTATTTATTACATTTTTATGCCACCCAACTCCCGAAGGACTCTGAGCAGCTTACAACATGGATAGCAATAGCACTCAGATGTTACATACTGCTTATCAGAGCTTTACGACACTCCCCAAGCGGTTATTTCTCTGCTTCTAAGCAGAACAGACTTTTGGGCTTTTTGCACAATAAGAGACGCTGTGTTTTTAAGAGCTGGCCCTGATCCGTGTGTTTCACGCAGGGGACACAGCCCTTTCATTATATTCAGATGTTCATTATATTCTGAAACAGCGACATGTCTTGAATTGGTCTTCTTAAGCATTTGCGTTTTGCAGATACCTAGAAGAAAGACGCGGCCACGTGGCCTGAATACACCTGGAAATGCTCCTCTGTCTGTGCGATAACGTCTCCTCTTTGTGTTAATTATAAATGAACACGGGTCCCTCTGTCGCTTTCTCCCCAAATCGCTCCTCTGCAGCTGCTCCCTTCCACCTTTGCTTAATTCTTCCCCCGAGTTTACTCCTGTGTTTGTCGTAAGGTCCCTCCTGCTATCTCAGCTTGTTCTCTGCTTAATTCATTTTGAAGTTCACGGCTCCTGAAATCAAAATCACCGTTGATGTACAGCCGGGTTTAATTTCATTTTCAGCCCCTGTCATTTCAGACTCTACCGGCTTACAGTAAATCTCATGAAAATTGCCTTTATAATCTTTGACCAGCTGCCGGTCTCTGTAGCCGGGCGGGTGACTTTCTGGGATGTTTCCTCTTTGCTTTCTCCTTCAAATGGCACGGCTGGAGCTTTTGTCTTCTGGCCTCTGTGCAGCGCACCTTCCCTTCCTTAATGGGTTGGAAAATCATCCCTTTATATGCATCTGGGGAAAGACTGGTTATGCAAACGTAATTAGGATAGATGGCTTATCATCTGCTTAATGATCAATTTTGATTAAATGGAAATAAACGGAAGGGGAAAGTCACTTTAGCAGGAGCCAGTATCTGAACTGCAATCGTTGCAAGCAGGTTGGTCTTGTTTCCACTAGAATAATCCCTCCTGTTATCTTTCCCACGCCCGAGGCAGACGGGATAAAAAAAAAATCAGAATTAATCCAGAAAAAGAAGGAAGAGAAAAGAGCCAAGTCAATATAATAAACAATTCAATTTAAAAAAATATAGACGTGATGTTTAAATGGAGAACCTCATTTGTGGAAGGTGTATGTGTTTCTGTATGCTGTTGTGTGGATTTTTGATGACTGGTAGGAGTCACTGGTTCATTTGCATAGCACCAGAGGTTGCTGGGAAAAGAGGCTCAACGCAAGTTGGGAAAAACTGGGAGTATGTCCAGTTTTACATGGACCGTAAACATGAAGCTTTTGGTGTGTCCCTGCACAACAGTTATAGCCCTTTTGCTGAACTGAGGAGGGATACTATGGTGGCAGGTCCAGCTGCTTGGTGTTGTGTCCCACACCCTGAACCCATGCCTTATAACCAGGTCTTAAAGCCCCAGAGTCTTTTAAGGCACCAACAAACAGACCACAAGCCTTTCTGAGATTCTTTGTTTAGAACAGCAGTCCCAGTTCTCCGGCAGGTTGCCAAACTGCCAAAACTGTGAGATAAGGTTGATGCAGTAATTAATCAGAATACTTAACCGAATATTCAGCGTTCAGACTACAAGCAGAGACTTCTCCCAGATACATACGAGACCAGAATCTTCCGAACACCAACCATAAACACACAATACGAATCCAACAAGTTGTTCTCTGCAAGAGTCATTACCAACCACACCCCTTTTAAGTCCTATGAGGCGTGGCCAGTTACCGATCAGCTGTGGCTCGGCCTTTTCCCTTCCTTTGCTGCTGCTGCTGCCTTCTCATTAGCCGCCGAGTTCTGGTGTTAATCAAGGCCGCTTCTCCACTGCTATCAGTAGCATGATAACTAGTGGACATCCCAGCCACAGGCAGAGTTATCAGCAGCCAGTTCCTCTCTTCCATCCAACTCTGGCTCCAGGTCTCCCTCCG
>JANHGC010000583.1:0-17854 GCA_027560395.1 Boaedon fuliginosus | reverse complement strand
ACACATGGGATACTGCATCCAGTTGAGACTCTAGAAAGAGTGCAGAGAAGAGCAACAAAGATGATTAGGGGACTGAAGGCTAAAACATACAAAAATGGTTGCTGGAATTGGTATGTCTAGTTTAATGAAAATAAGGACTAGGAGTGAAATGATAGCAGTGTTCCAATATCCAAGGGGCTGCCACAAAGAAGAGGGAGTCAAGCTATTCTCCAAAGCACCAGAAGGCAGGACAAAAAGCAATGGATGGTTACAAACCAAGGAGAGAAGCAATCTAGAACTAAGGAGCAATTTCCTGGCAGAACAATTAATCAGTGGGACAACTTGCCTCCAGAAGTTGTGAATGCTCCAACACTGGGAGTTTTTAAGAAGAAATTAGGCAACCATTTGTCTGAAATGGTATAAGGCTTCCTGCTTGTGCAGAGGGCTGTACTAGAAGACTTCCAAAGTCCCTTCCAACTCTTATTCTGTATGTGAGAACTGTCAGTGCAAAGGTAGAAAACAAGGAACCTGGGATTACATAATGCTGTTGTACCTCAAGGTCTGGTAGCCTAAATAGGTTAGAAGTAAAAGCAAGCAACATGCAGTCTGTAACGACAAAAAGGCAGGAGAATATCTATGCATTCATTTTAGGTGAGGTTCTGATGTCCAATAAGATTTTCTTTTATTGAAAGAGGCTTTCTTTCGCAGCCCAATTTGCATCCACTTCCTCTTTTCCCCCTTGTTATTCAGATTGATAATTTTGATTTTGCCTTGGTGCAGTGCTTATACAATCCATGTCAGGGCTTGGAAGCAGCTTGTTCCCTTTCTTACTTTTTTTTCCCAGCCAACATGTGCAAGCTGAACATAAATATGATTTAAAAAAAAAACATTGAATTTTTAACCACGAAGAAAGTTTTCCAACTGTGGTGTAATTTTGTGGAAGGTCAAAAAGTCCCTTCAAAGTTCAGACTGGTTACAAAACTCTGATATGTTGCAAATTTCCCAAAAACTTACACTGTAGTTGCAAGTTTGAGAGGGTAAATTCTTCTGTGATCAATCAAATTCCTCCTCAGAGCAGGATCCATAGATTAATCTGCCCCCCTCATCTTCACCCTTGGGCTTAATATAACTGGTTAGCAGGACATTTTGGATTATTTAAAATGACCCACCTCTTGCTCTTACTTTGATGTCTCACATTACAAGAGAGATCAAGGCATTTGTATTTTTCTCTTCTTCCTACACTTACCATCATACCTTATCTTTAACTATCAAATAAGACACAAAAGTGATTTTCAAAAGGCAACTGGACTTTATTTGTTTTTGTGCAAGTCAGGTACAGGATAGCCCAACTACAGAGATCACTTGTTTTTGCCCCCTTTTTTCTTCTTTCATCTTCTGAGGAGAGGGAACAAACAAATAAACAAAAAGAAACCAGCTGATCTCTGTAGATAGTCTTTTTGGATAGTCTGGTCTTTTTGGTTTCTTTCCTACCCCCTTGTAAAGCAGAGAGATTGGAGAGGCACACAATTTACCAGAATACACCAGCACATTCCTTTCAATGTTTTCCCCATTGTGTTCTTACTTACTCCCTTGTAATCCCTTTCTCTTCAATAAATATTAAGTTCCTTCTTTCTAATTCCAAAAGGTATTCCAAAAGAAATGGCAAAAAAGAAAGCACACCCACAATCACGTGATATCCCACTTAGTGACTGCTGTGTTTAATGACAGAGTTGCTGGATTTTTATAGATCCTTTTATAGAGGTTGAGAGTTGGTAAATCTTAGAGATCGATTTGCTGGCCAGCTTGGGGAACCCAGGCGCTATACCTGGGGTGAGTTTGATTTTTAGGTAAAATGAGCCTTTCAGGTTGGCAACAGAGCTGGGAAACTCCTTTGATGAGAGAGGTGGATTGTTGAGGTCTTTAGCTGGCAGAGGATGTGAAGCTAAGGTTTCTTTACGTGCAATTTCCTTGTAAGAGCTGCCCTTGGGCTGTGCTGTGAGCTGGCAAGGAAACTTCTAAACTTTGCTTCAGATGAAATTTCAGGGAGCTTTACCTGGGAGCACGATGTCTCAGCGGTTAAAGACGCTTAACTTGCTGGCTGCAAAGCTGACAGCCTGGGTTCAAGACCTGAGCACCACACAATGGAGTGAGCTCCTGTCATTCGCCTCACCTAGCACTCATAAAACACACAAATACGAGTAGATAAATGGGTACCACTTTGGTGGGAAGGTAACAGCATTCTGCATGCCTCAGCATATAGTCATACTGGCTACATGACCACGGAGGCGTCTTTGGACAATACTGGCTACTTTGACTAAGAAAGGAGATGAGCGCCACCCCCTAGGGTCGAACTCAACTCGACAGAGGAAACCTTTACCCCTTACCTGAGGGCAGGGAGAATCAATTTGGGTATGACAGAATTACTGTAGGTAAACAGATTTATCAGGTTTGACCCTGGTCACAAAGTTAAAGGACTTGGAGGGAAAGAGTGGATTTTGTTGTTGTCTCTACTACTGTAGAATCTTTCTCAGGAAAAACAATGTTTTAGTTCTCTTTGTTAGATATTTTCTTATACATGCCACCAGAGGGAGCTATTTGCACATTGGAACAACCACAAAGTCAAGCGTAACAGCCAGTTTGATTCCTTCTGACCATATCCCTCCAATTTTCTTGGCCACATAAATGAAGTGATTAGCCGCTGCCTTTCTTATCCCACCCACCCTCCGCCAAGCCAGACAACCACACTGCATTCCCAAATAGTCCCTTACCCAATTACAATGCAAGGTCAGTGCTGTTTAACTTTCAGGATCAACCAAAGCCAGATAGGTGGTACCAACTAAGGAGGCCAGGAACTGAGAAGAAAAAATAAGATGAAATGAATAAGTGAAAAATTAAGATAATCGGAGATGGGAAAAAAGACTTTATTTTTTTTTAATTAATCAACATAAAAGTTTTCAACTTTCACCTCACTACAGAAATATCCCTGATGGAAAGCTAAAGTGACAGTTAATTCTTTGTCAGATCAAGAAGTTTTAAAACAAATCTAAAATTTGGCTATATAAAAGCCAGTATATGACTGTATATGAAACTTTTCTGTTTTGAGTTTTACATTCAACAGAGCAGCAGTGTGGTAACACTTTCAAAAGCAGACTTCATAACTCCCAAATGAATTGCGCAAGTTATTATTTAAAACAGACAAAAGGGTCTTTTTGAATTGGAATTCATCCGATTCAAGTTACTCATCTCGCTCTGAATTCTCATCCCTTTAGGCTTTAGTGATCTTGCCAACATGAGAAAAACGTATCAAATCAATAATGGTGATTGCAAGGTTCATCCAAGTGGCAACTGAGTGACTGATTGTATTTGTATACTGCCTGATTAAAAAAAATACTCCCTTGGTTATTTGGATATGGCAATCCTGACTAACAACAAAGTACTTTTGGCATCTTAAATTTAATTTATATTAACACTTGAGTTGATAATTTGGTGCAATTAATAATGTTTCCTTCCAATGGAGGTAATGATTTTCATCATCACATGCATGCACACACACACACACACAGAGACAAACACACACAATAAACAAGTAAGTGCAGTCTCTGGTCTATAAAAGATTTATATCCTTTTATTGGAGTGACTTTTCCTAGTGTAGCACTTTACAAATATCCAAGGGCTGATAATCTGCACTATGTTCAGTTGGCTCCATAACAGACCTGAAATGCATTAAAAATTATTTACAACAATATGAAACATGAAGACATTTACCCAATGTTAATCAAAGGACAAAAATAACTTTTAAAAAAATTCTATTGTAATGACTTTCTTTTAACTGGAGAAAGGCTAACACAATATCTTAATGCAATAAAACACAATTTATGTAACCAGATGAATCAAGATGGCTTTAAGAAAGTCATGTTCCTATCTTTGATTCAACCATAAAAATCAATCAGTCGGTGACTATCTCGAAGAATCATTTAAAAAATTTATGATATAAGCACTTTTTTATCTCTACCAAAAGTTTATTGTATAGAATTAAAGTTCATTAAGTACAGCATGTATAGGTTTATTTCTATTTATTTATTTATTTTAGGGACTCTGGGTGGCATATAATTAAAGCCAGTAAAATATCTTGAAAACAAAAATATATATATAATGACATAGAATTGAACGCAAGAGGAATAATATACTACAATCTAGGCAAACTCTACACTAAATGACAGTCTATCCCACATCTTGGGAAGAAAGTCAAAATTTCAAAGATCATCTAAAGGGCAGAGTTGGGGCGATCCAAACGTTCTCATTTCCCATCAGTAAAATATGCAGTGTTTCCGATTTTAGTTTCTTAAGATTTTTTTAAAAATGGTATGGAACTACATATTTCTACTTTGTCCCATTTTAATCCTTTCTTTGATCTGTCTAAGTTTTTTCTTTTGACATATTTGACATTTCCCCTGTTTCATTACAGACACTCCCCCCACCTCAAGATTATAATGCTGGAGTATTTTTTTAAGTTCAAAATTGAGATGCAGTATTTGATATTACTAAATCTCAAATTCAATAAAGACAATAATAAAACCTGAGCTTGGAAAATCTGTAGGCTAGTGTTTTATTAAAGATGTCGTTGTTGCTGCTTGAGGCTTGTAGAACTTTAGCAGACAATATACTTTTAAGCACACAATTATGGTAGAAAGGAGAGAGGGAGGGAGACGGAAGGAAAAATCCTCTATTTTGCCCTTTTGGGTTCTGAAGTTTCTCAATCTATCTATCATCACAGTATGCTTGGGTCGAGATTCTTAAGGATCCACTAAAAGACATCTTATCTCTAGAATAGCAGAGCCACAGAAGTTACCTTAGAAAAGTATCAATGTAATAGGCAATAAGTTTACTTTTCCAGTGTGTCTTATGTGTTGGTACTGGACTATATTTATAGCTAACAAGCTGATTACCCGGCCTTGCTCAGTTTTTTTTAAAAAGAAGTATATTTGTGCCACATTGTTTGTGGTCCTTCTGAAGCCCCTGCCACCCCCTCCAACATGTCGCAGCTGACCTTACTTGGTGGGGCAGGCTTCGCCATTTGAGCGCCGTTTGAAAATATGGTGCCTCAGTTTGAATATGGTGCCTCAGTTTGAATATGAAGCTTCAGTTTGAAAACTGCACATGCTCAGTAGAGGGTTTCTGCTTGTTCATTAAGTGTCCTCTTTGCCCCCTTTTGGGGAGGCAAAAAGGCCCCCTACCCTTTGGGGATCCCGACCCTGATATTACTACCCTTAGCTATCTATCTGCCAAGTTTGAGCTAGAATTGGTGCAAGACTGAAGGTTTATATAGAGCACATACAAACACACATCCCCACCCCACTTCTCTTTTATAGATAGAGAAGATACTGGGGGATAGTGGAATATTCCACAGAAGTGGAAAATATTTAATGATAAGCTTTGTGTGAGTTTTAGTAGGCTGAATAGCATATTTAGAGTGGCATTTCACCCCATTCAAATTGTGAAATTTGATTCTTTAACAACATCCTGGCTTCATTTATCTCCTTTCCACAGTTTTAGTGTTTTATCAAGGTTTTCCATTCTTCCTAGTTTTTATGAGTTTATATTAGCATTATTTCACCCTGTGCCCAAATTATGGAAGGGGAGGATCACCAGTTGGTTGTATTGGTAACATTCCATACTATTTCGATCAATCTCCTTTTCAAATCAGTCACCATGATCTTCATTTCCCCTCCAAAACATGCTAGTCTTTTCGGTTTTGCTACATGAAACCTACTGTACATGGCCACTTATTGTGAATTGTGTGGTCATTTATTTGGGCAGAATCCTATAACTACTGAATTCATTTAAAAACTGTATGTGGTAATACCATAGACACACTCCCAATTTTTATGAGAGGAATGCGGAGAGATGTGTGCTAAACCTCTACTTTTGCAGTTTGACTGTATTCACAGTAATGGATTGTAACAGAATACTTTGTTCAACCACTACTTTAGAGAAGAGATATTAGCAAGGGTTACATCTATCCATGGAATGTAAATAGAAAAGGTCAGCTTCTCTCAGTTAAACCAGCTGAGCTTTGCAGAAGAAATTGAGAAGAATTGTTGATTGAATAACTCCCTTCTCATCTTTCAGACCTGCTCCTCTGACCTGTACACAATGAAACAAATAAAGCAGCTAATGTACCCACTCTCTTCCCTTCAAACCTATCTCCTCTCTGTGGTTTTAATCACCAGAGCAGAAATATTAACTGGATATCTCAGCAACTGCTGGAGGCAATGTTCTCACATACATTCACTTGAAACTGTGATGCATATTCTTGAGAAATGATCCAGCATCCTGAATTATCTCGAGGAAATTCAGATACTTTACAAAATCCAGTGAGGCAATGACATTTTTGGAACCGCTCAGAATATCAACAAAGTAATGAGCAAGTTTGCAAGTTTTAAAGAACTCTTTGTCAGGCATAACGTTAAACAATTGTTAAACAAAACGAACCTGCAAAATTTGGCTCAACGTCTGCATTTAGAAACTGCACTAAAATAATGGGAGATGGGGAAGCAGCAAAGTGGTTAACCACTAGGACACCATGTGGTCTAGATTTAGTTTTGCAATATGAGATGCAGAAATGTTTTAGATTTGGTTTTTAAAAAATCACTATACAGATAAAAACCAAAGTGTTGGAAAAATAGTAAAAATTTGAATTTTGAGTATTTTATATTTTAATTATTAAAGTTTTTTTCTAGCTATTTCCTATTTTTAACATTTTTTCAACATTTCTCTCTCTCCCCCCATCACTTTTGTCCCCTAGGTTGTCTCCTTTTTTTAAAAAAAAAAACCCTCTTACTGGGCTTATAAACAACTTCAATGACAAACAATTCTGATCTGTGTACATCCAAACATAACAGAAATTGAATTAAAGCACAAAACACAAAATAAATATCAAAACATATTGCATTAGCTATAACAATAACAGAACAGTCATTGCTTTCCCCAAAAACATTATATTGTCAAGGGCAACAGCACCATAGCATCTCAAACCCTGAGGCCTGCTAGATTAACCATGTTTTGATGGTTTTCCTAAAAACCAAGACGAAAGGCACCATCGGGTATTCAAGGAAACATTTTTTCCATAGAAAAGGAAAGCAACTGATGAGGCCCTGAAGGGGGCATTTCCTGGATGAAGGGAGTCAATGGAAGCTGACTCTACCAGTAATAGGATTACTAGGACTTTATTATAGTTATGGCCAAAATTCAAAAATTAATGGCAGATAAAACAAAATAATACACTTTACAGCAAGATTATTGATGCAATCATGCTACATTTGGTTTTACCAACCATGTACCATAATTTGGTTACATTCAGAGAGACTGGATCAGGCATACTGTTCTGACCACAGCTCTGCATATAGTAAGTCAGAACTCTTACCTTATGTGTGGCCAGAATCTGAAAATAACATTTAACACAACACACTACTTAAGCAAAATGGTTCAGATGAGATCTGCAAATGTGGGACTGACTGGGGTAGATTGCAGGGGTGACACCCAACTATAATTTTATCATATTTTATCTGTATCTTAAATTATTATATTTTGTTCCAATTCCATTTTAAATTGCATGCATTAAATTTTAGTAATAATTTGTTTTTGGAACTCTGCACTTTGATATGGCCCAAGGGCTAATCAATAAATAAAGATTGAGATTGAGTAAGTCAGAACTCCCTGAGTTCTTTTTTTTTTTTTAACAAGAAATAATAAGGCAGATTCTTGCGTTTTTATAAAAAATGTAGCAGGACTGTACAGCGGACACTGTCCTCTATGCATTTTGTTGGCCGAATGCTGTGTTTGGTAGAAAGATGGGAGGTCTGACCATTTACTTGATCACATCCTAGCCTTGTTTACATTCTTCTTTTCATGCCAACAGTCTTTTGGCTGCAGCAGGATATCAGTGTGATAAATAATTAAATGGATTTTCTTAGGCTGGAAATATAATTTACGTATAAACCTATTACTAACGGCTGTCAATTGTATTTTCTAAATTTAAAAAAAATATATATATTTAATTTTTTTTTAAAGGAGACAGAAAACTGGATAAGAAATCGTTTTTTCCCCCTTGCCATCCTTGTAAATCAAGGATGCTATAAAACTGCTATAGTTAGTGTCTTATTTGCAGTATGCCAACTTGTCACTTAAGTACTTTTTAATTAAAAGGGAGACTTTTAGAGGGGGAAAAAATGGCCCTGAGATTTTGGCAGATACCAAAGGAAATGTTTCTGGGCACATTGCAGCCCATGTACATCATGTTACTTATTTCTGAGCTCTGGCATACATAAAAGTGTTGTCTTTCATGTAAGAAAGGGCAGTGGTATTTTATACATATTCATTAAGATTTAATGCTATAGTTTCTTTGAACAAACAGGATTGGGCTATTTTTCGATTTGTTTGTCCATTTGTTTTTAGTAGGAAAAAAGCCAAGCAGAAATGGAAATGCCAAACAAACAAAAATATAGGCAAGGTGTTTATTTAAACAATGAAAACAATGAATCCAGAGTTTTTAAGATTGGAAAATAATTTAGGTTATTTTCTATTAATCAGGTTCAACTTGCAAACTAATTATTTTTCAGCTGCCCTGAGTCACCTGACACAAATGTTTAATAAATAAATAAATTTGTAAGGATTAAACTCTCCACTGTGAAAATACACAGAGACTGATATATCACATATTTGATTACTATCTCTGCTGCCCAACTTGTAGTGGGATTTAAAGGGAAAGCTTAGAAGAAAATAGCAGTCTTATATGTTAAAGGTATTGTCTGTAGGCTCTGGAAGGCTAAAAAAATATACATATCTGTAAAAACTAGAAGAGTCATAGTAGTTTTTTCTCCAGAAAGATCTTTGAGCACACTGGCTAAAAAGAAGTCTAAGGTACAAATGGCTAACTCATACTCCTATATGATTAGTCTAATATAGGAGTAGGGAAGGACAAACACAGGATTTGCTAAAGAAATCAAAATGGTGCTAGGACAATACCTACAGACACTCTGGGAGATGACAACAGCCACTTGGTCTTGTCAGGGTTGAATCTGAGCTATTGGTACCCATCTAGACCTTTACATCCTCCAGGCACTGGGACATCACTTCAGCAGCATTACTAATTCGATCAGGGGCAGAGATGTACAACTGTGTATCATCAGCATACTGATGGAACGCAACCCCATGTCGTCAGATGATCTCACCTAGAGGTTTCATGTATATGTTGAATAGGAGGGGGGAGATAATCAAGCCCTGAGGAACCCTGCAAGGCAGGGGTCTCGGGTTCGACCTCTGTCCCCGCACCAACACTGACAGGGTACAGCCCGAGACATAGGAGGAAAAACACCGCAACACGGTGCCCGCCACTTCCAACCCTCTAAGCTGCCCCAGAAGTATACCATGGTTGATTGTATCAAAAGCCGCATTTTACATTTACTCAGTTTTTCTAGCTGAATGAATAGTTTTTAGTCAGTAATTACGTACTTGAGTTTGCAGTCACTCTGCAGTGCTAAGCATAAGGCTTGATATTCTCCTCTTTGACATTACCTTCTTGGGTTCAGGAAGATTATGAAAAATTTCTCTCTCTCTTTGTCAACAAATGCTTTGGTTTTGCTGATTGGGATCTTTTCTTTGCATTGCCTTAAGAAATCATGATATACTAACTTTCATGGATATATCTACAAATGTTAGACATAATGGACAGAAGGTTCTTTCTTATTTTGCTCTGGTTGACTTATCCATGTGCAGATGTCACTGGATGTCAGCCAGTGTTCTTAATTGGAGCCTGAAGGTAGCAGTGAAGATGCCTTGGAGAAACTATTCAGAGCCTGGGAAACAAGGGAAGTATTAGAAAGGAATTCAGACTGATTCCTCTATGACTCCTTGGGGTGTAAGAGAGAAGAAAGGAAAAATGTAAGACTTGCAAGATTCTGTTGCAATAGCCTATCTCAATAAAGCGTAGTTCTAATCAACTTGGAGTCCCACTCCCTTAAAAGAGGCAGAGAATCTTACTCATAGAAATAGTATTCAACCCTCAGGGGTTGTCTCTGTAGCACTTTCCTGTAGCTTTATTGCAACACCAACAGGTGGGTTTGCAAATAACTAATCTGCAAAATGCCACGATGCAATTAACACAGCATTTAGGACAACGTTTATCTCAGCTGGCATAACAACATACAACCTAGCTGATGTTTTTGCACTCTTGTGGAAGTTTGCCAGAGAAGTTTTGGAAGAGATCAGGATCAATTCCTGTTCTTTGCATTTTGGAATGACTTGTTTTATGTTAGCCTGCAGAATTTCCTACAGATTGCACCGACAAGGATTTGTGCTGGTTAGGTGAATCAGGACAGCCATCATTGATTAAAATAATCAGTACAAAATTACAGAAGAATACAGAAGAATTATCGGAATTTTATGCAAGGATTAGATTCTCCTTAGTGGTTTCTGCAAGCAGGAAATGGGAAGCTATGAGATTTGGAAGCCCAAACAACATAAACTCTGTGTGTGTGTGTGCGCGCACGCGCATGCATGTGCACTCACCTATAGGTTTTCTATTATTTATTAGGGATATGGGTTGGAACGATTTGGGTCTGATTTCAGTTTCAAGAAGGACTCGGTAATGAGCTAAGATAGGAATTTGAGACAAAGAACCTCAGATAATTTGGAGGCACAGGCACAATCTTGAGTATTAATAGAAGGCTGATTGGAAGAGTTGAGGGATTGAAGAAATGGCAAGGGATGGAGTTTTCAGCCTCCTCACTCCTAGCCCTCTTCCCAATGGTCTCTTCAGAATCCTGCAATAGACAATTGCGAATGAAGGGATTCAAAGAGAATGTACAGTAATGAGTCTTCCATTTGACTGAGATAACTGATTGGCACATAAATACAGTAAATATATAGAGCAGAATTCATAGAAACAAAGGAAAACTTGTATGTATGACAACTGTTCATCCATAGTGTATTATCTTGCTATTTCATATCACAAATTAAGATTAAACAAACAAAATAAATGGAAAAATGCTCATTCAACAAACACTCACAGGGCAAATATATTTTGGGAGAAAAGGTGATAGCTGACTGTCTCTTTAAAGATCTAGTGAGAGACATTTATGATCTCACAGGCTGCAAAACCATTGAGATAACTGCTAGCAACATGATTTCCAAACAAGCCGCTTTAGTTTCTTACTTAACTGCTCAGAACGAGCTAATATCCATGGCAGCCTCCAGGCTTCAGAACGGCTTCAGAGAGCTAATATATGACTTCACTGGATTTCACATGTTATCAAAATGAACTTAAGAAGATTCATAAGCTATCCTCTGAAACGTGAGATAAGGGGAGTCTCAGCATTCAGTAAGTTGTAAATTCTGCTCATACAGTCAGGAGCCTATGTTTACATATCACATAGGCAACTGGTCCAGTTTAGACTGAACTTGAAATAGTACAGATTAAAATATGATAAACCATCTAAATCATTGAGATTCCCATCTCAATCTTCATGGGAAAACGGAGCATGCCTTCTCCTTTGTATTGGGATATATAGGTGGATTGATGTTCTTAGCTGTCTGTATTGGTACCTTTTAATTAGGCACTTTTTCATTAACGCTGCACAGTACAATAAAATATTTATAATAAAGCATTAAAATATAATAAACCTATAGAAAAAGTTTCCTTATTTGGTTTAATTTGTGTCTCCAAAAAGCTTCCTGATATAAATTTTTGAATCTATAAAAGAGAGCTGATGTGTGTGGGGTACGGATGTTTGTATGTGCGCTATACAAACTTTCAGTTCTGCACCAATCTATCTCAAACTTGGCAGATAGGTAGCAAAACATAGTAAGATCAGCACTGTCAGGGTCTCCAAAGGGTAAGGTCCCTTTTTGCCCCCTTTTGGGGGGGGGGCAAAGAGGACACTCTTCAGTAACAAGCAGCAACTCTCTACTGAGCACCTGCAGTTTTGCCTCTCTCTACTGAGCGTGTGCAGCTTTCAAACTGACTGAGGCACCATATTCAAACCTCGGAGGTGCCATGTTTTATACGTATAAATTCCAGATTTGCCCCAGCGGCAACAGGCCTAAGACACACGGAGCAGCCCACACCACCAAGTAAGGTCACCTACAATGTTGGAGGAGGCGCGGGGGCTTAAGAATGTCTGCTGACGGCTGCAACCCTGTGCCCCTGTCAAACCCTGGCTGCCTTTCCTGAGAGCTGACCTGCCTTTGGCCCAGAGACGGCCTTGCTGGAGCAGATATGTGGATAGGGATGCCAGGGGCTTCAGAAGGCCTGCAAATGCTGTGGCACAAATATACTTCTTTAAAAAAAAGCCGAGCAAGGCCGGGTAATCAGCTAGTTAAATATAAAAATAGCTTAGTCTTTGATATGCCTGATCTCTATTGGAAAGAAATTCCATTGTGGGATACTTCAGGAGCTATCTCTGCATGTTAGCTTTTCAATATAAGAATAGATTAATACTTAGGCTTACATGCAGGCCTCATTTTCTGTAGGCCCACTTGGTAGTTGTCATATGGTGGTGTAAGCCCATAATGAAATTTACCTATATTGGCAATGTTATGTCCTGACATCATAGATTTTTCTTTATGTGTTTATGAACACATGCTTGAACACAGATGGTCCTTGTTCAGTGACCATTTCAATTTAAAGCAGTAGTGTAGTATTTATGTCTAGTTGTTGAAATACCAGCCATTGAAAAGCCTCTGCAATCACATGATTACAACCAAGAAGCTTGGCAACTGCACACATTTCTAACCATTGGAGTCCTATGGTCACATGATCACAATTTGTGACCTTTTTTCGTACAAGTAAAGTCAACGAAGAAGTTGGCAGGAAGTCCGAAATCTTAGATCACATAAATCTAACAGATTAAAACAATAAAGGGATTAATCGGAATGAATGCATCAAATGAGGAGTACCTGTTTTAGACAATTTAATTAGAGTATTTATTATACATGTAAATAATAAAATGAACTATTTCTAACTAATACACCTAGTTCTAGGAAGATAATTTGTAGTGAAAAAGTGGCTGGAAGAATGCCTAATTATTTTTCAATGTTCTGCCCCATCCTGGGCATATGTTTGCATGCGAAAGATGGATTTGCAACTCCAGATTTAATTTGCTACAGATTTCACTTCCAAAGCAACATTTAGAAGAGAATAATTTTATCAACTATGTTTTATTTATATACGCTATTCTGTCCTCTACTTTTTAAGGGCATGAACTAAAATTTAAATCTGCAATACTGTATGCTGCAATGCAATATAGTAAATAAAAAAGAACTTTGTCAAGATTAAAAGAAAAATATACTGTTTTTTAAATGAACAATGAAGTACTTATCAAAAAGTCTTTGTAATCAGCAGCACATAACTTGAGACAAATAATTGCTCTTTCTGGTACTTATGAGAAAGAGTATTTTGTGCTCATTAACAAAAAGCGGAACCCTTGTTTTAAATGGAAATAGATTTTTTTTGCAGCATACATTTCAATATGTCTTTGCATGCTAATGTTATCTTGTTCTCTTCCTTAAACTTCCTGCTCTTGATTCTCATCCGTGCCATCCACATTCTTGTTCAGCTTGGTGGGATTCTTAAAATATATAACTGGATTATTGTATAAATTGGTGTATGCTTGCATCCTGAGCAAGGAATCTGTTGGTTCTATGCCAGGTATGTTCTCTTGAGGATTGTTTTATTGCCTATAAACTTTAAACCAATGTCTGTGGTCTGCAGCTGTTTCAGAAGCATGTTGAAAGCCAAGGTGATGGCAGCAGTAGCAGCAATAGCTTGGATTCCTCCTCCACCTCCTTCAACAACATTAAAGAGCTTGCCCGGCGCTTTTCTTTGACATTTGGCTGGGACCAGGTGAAAAGTCGAGAATCAGTAGCTATGATACACAAGTATGTGCCAACTACATGTTGTCCCTTAGTCTTCTGTTTGAAAGATGTCTATGTTGTAAATATCCTTTCTGTTTCCATTTCTTCCTTACTCCTGTTGAAAGGGAAGGTATTGAATTCGCCTTCCAAGGGGCAGTTGGAATAGAAGGGAAATGCCTACCTCCTAACATAAATTTTCTCATCATCCTCAGTGAATTCTCCAATAAGCTTCTAAAGCCTGATAAAAGACTTGTGTAAGTGTTATTTTTGATTTTATTTCCTCTGGGAAAACGAGTTGAGTATTACAGGAGCCAATATATAAAGAAGTTAGTGGGAATTGACTAAGCACAATCATAGGAAGTTGCACGGTGGCCTCAGAAAAAAACAAAACATGATGATATCCGACAGTTTTGCCCCTGAAACGATGGTGCACTTATATGACATTTTATATTTACAATTTTGTGAAAGTTCAACCATTTAGAAATACCTAAATCATTTAATTTTAGAAATCCGGACATTGGCACGAATGATGCATTGGCTCTTGCGCTATGTATTTTGCTTGGTCACTAGGCTAGAAAGCAGAAAATGGTCTGTTTAAATCCTGCCTTAGCCATGAAAGCCATCTGGGTGACTTTGGGCCAGTCACTCACCGTCAACCCAATCCACACACAAGGTTGTTGTGGGGAAAATAGATATGTTAGATATGTTTGCTGCCTTGAGTTATTTGTAAAAAAATAATAAAGGCAAGTTATAAATAATAAATTAATACATTTGCCCAAATAAGAGGCATAGCTGTGTTTTACCTTTTATTTGATGTTCAGGTTACATACATTTGTGTTTACAATGAACAAATGAGCTTTCCATTATTTTAGATTGACCGTTTGGTAACTCTGACAATGATAGATCAGTGGAGATGAACATGTTTCAATAATGACTGTATATTTATATGTATTTATGCATGCAGAGTGGGTAAGACGCTGATCTTGTTAATCAGAATGGTCGGCAGTTTGGCAGTCTGAATCCCTCGTGAATCCGTGTAATGGAATGAGCTCCCGTTACTTGTCCCAGCCTCTGCCAACCTAGCAGTTTGAAAGCATGTAAAAATGCAAGTAGAAAAATAGGGACCACCTTTGGTGGGAAGGGAACAGTGTTTGGTGCACCTTCAGCATTTAGTCATGCTGGCCAAATGACTACGGAGACGTCTTCAGACAGCGCTGGCTCTTCAGCTTTGAAACGGAGAGGAGCATTGCCCCATAGAGTCAGGAACCTAATAGCATGTATGTGCTAGGGGAACCTTTACCTTTACCTTACTAGGTTCTTATTCTACACAAGCTATAAATGGGCAAATGAATCACAAAATGTCCTAGATTAAATGGTAGTTGGCTAATTTGTAATTCAATGTATCATTTCAATACTAATACTTTTTTCTCATTTACAGCTCAGCTTGATTTAATTATATCATAAAAATTTGATCAGTCCTATTAAAAGTCATGGGAGAGGGAGACAACCAATTTTATTTTAAAATGAATTCAAAGTTTGATGAAGGGAAGGGACAGAGAAGTTTATTCTGCTCCTTCTTTGGGCTGCTGTTTCTTCAAAGACCACTAAGAGGAAGTCAACGAGATGCTTTCTAAATATTTAAATTACAATTTAAATTACCAGAATCTCCCATCAGTGAATATGCATTTGGAAGACTCCTAATTCCTTACTGCTGAGAAAGATCTTACTGTAACAATTGTAAATCATACTTACTGTATCTTTTCAGTTTCAATCCCTATTGCTTGTGTATGTTCACATTGAATGAATGAATGAATGAATGAATGAATGAATGAATGAATGAATGAATGCATAAAAATAGACCCCAAATAAGTAAAATCATTGGAAGCTATACAATAATTTAGAGGGGAAAAGGCAGGCAACCATTGACATTTATAGGAGATTATGATAAGTCAAGAGTAGACCAACAGAGTTTTATAAAAAATGTCATGTAAACTCCTGTAGAGAAATTAGTGGAAAGATATAGTCAGACATGAAAAATATTATAGTACAAATGAAACAAAACAATGTTAAAAAGTTATGATATTTAGTTAGTTAGTTACCAAGCACTTCTAAATTATAAAGTAATCAAAATATATTTGCAATCTCCTAGGCATGTCACAACTTTTGAGCACCCCTAAGGTTTGGAAATTGAAAGTTGAAAAATTTGTCATGCCCTATGGCAGAAGAATACAGAATCCTCATACTTAATTATACAGCAAATCTACCAGCTTCTGATAGCCCTTGCTAACACTAAAAATACTGCAATTTTCTTGAATATTTCACTACATGGAATTTTCAGTAGCAGAGCTGTAACCTATCATTGTGGTAGGTGAGAAAGGTTGTTAGCAAGTAGTTTGGTAAACTCATGATGTCATCACAATACAGTATAAGGAATATTTAAATAATTTGTACTACTGCCTCCACTTCAGTATCTGAGCACCCAAAGAGGCCATTATGTTAGGAGATGTTATAGACACCTTCTGCCATTATAGAAGAGTATTATAAAAATTTGTATGTATAACGAAATAAATCATCACAGTCTCAGGGAAGTGAAATGTAAATATTTCAATCATTTTTTGTTGTGCAGTCCTCATTTTAACAAATACTTGATCGCTCTTTGCAGCAGTTCAGATTATAAGATAAGTACAAAATTATAGATGCATCAAACTTGAAAACATAATACACAAACTTTCAAGCACTTGCATGGTGAAGACAATATTTGACATCAATGTAATGCTATTTATTTTATTTATTTTATTTATTGGATTTATATCCCGCCTCTCTTCACCCTGAAGGGGAACTCGAGGCATGTGAAGAAAATAGGGCTATCTAGTGGCTTCTGTCCTTTGTGATTATGGTGGGATGCACACAATAACCCATATGTATACCTGCCCTTTTTGTTCTGATAATGGTGTATTTGAGGACTTCATGGGAGCATGACACAATGAAATTAATGTTGCTAGTTTCTGAGCACGATTTGCTTAACTCCTACATATGCTAATTTTATATGTTATGTTTTATTTTGTCTAGTATGCCTTATTTTAATTATGTTTCTGATAATAAACAAACATATGAAGAAGCACCACCACTTACCTTAGAGCTTTTCCTGGACTAAAATTCCTCTTCCTATGATAAGGCAGATAATCATAACACTTTTGGGGAGACATTTTTGGAGTTCCAGAATCGATGAGCTCAATTTTATCTAACAGGAAAAAAAAACCGTTATGAGTGCCAGGTAAAATTGAGCTCACTAATTCTGGAACAGAACAATCCGTAAAATGGCTGGAACCTTTGTTTTAATCCTTTGTTCAGTCCAAGATGAGTTTCCTCCTGGACCATGCCTTTGTGGAGTTGGCAAGTAAATTGTTCAAATTAGAAGAAAGTCGAAGTAACCTAGAGGTTTTGTTTCAGGAAAAGTGGTCAAGTGTGGTTGGGAAGAAAAAGAAATCAATAGTTCTATTCCTAATGACAAGCAATGGAAAGAGAAATTATCCAAAGGATATGGGAGAAATAGTGATGGGATTCCAATTTTTTTTCCTACTGAGAGTGCTTTGTGCGCGCACACAGGACTAAAAAACTTCCCTCTGTATCAGTGCTGGTGAGGTGAGCTGTTGTTTGGCTCAGCTGAGGTGCAGTAATCCACGAATCAGCTGAGCTAAAAAAAACAAGGGAATAAAGAACAGAAAACAGCAGGGGCGCCATGGGTGGGGCCAGCCTGAGGTGGCATTTGCCAGATCTCTGAACTATTCAAAATTTCTGCTACTGGTACGCTTGAAGCGGTCCAAACTTGCTGAATGTCATATAGAATAGAATAGAATGGAATGGAATGGAATGGAATAGAAGTAATAGAATAGAATAGAAAGGAATAGAAAGGAATGGAATGGAATGGAATTATTTATTTATTTATTTATTTATTGGATTTATA
>JANHGC010000579.1:206600-218961 GCA_027560395.1 Boaedon fuliginosus | reverse complement strand
CCCCACTGCAAATTCTGCTCCTTGCCTCCTGCCCTTGGAGAGGAGCCAGGTGCCGTTTCCTGCCCACCCGATGGCTGCACTCTCAGAGGGAGGAAGCCTGCCCACCCCCACCACGCATGTGCATGCCGATCCCACGCACTTCCGGCCGGCCAGCTGATTTTCGGGCCTCTGCTGCGCATGCGTGGGAGCAGGGGCGCCTGGGGGTTGCAAGCATGGGCGGCGGGGAGGCATATGTAATCCTGCTGGCCCTGCGCATGCTCAACAGAGGCCCCAAAATCAACTGGTGGGCACACGTATGCTCAGTGGAGCTGAGCTGGGTGACTCCTCGCATGCTGGGTGACATGGCTCCACGTGCCACTTGGGGCACATGTGCCATAGGTTCGCCATCACTGTCGTATAGTCATTATTTGCAATTTCCTGCCAGCTTTGTGGTTGACTTTGTAGAAAACCAGAAGTAACAGTTGCAAATGGCAATCCTGTGACCACAGGATGCTGCAATCATAATTGCAAGCTAGTTGCCAGTGTCCGTATCATGAACATAACAACTGCGAGGACCTGGGAGCTTCTCCAGTAAAAATAGGGTTCCGCTTAAATCTAACAAAATAAAATGATGTTTTTTTATCTTCTTGCCCAAAGCCAAAACATATAAAACTTAAGGAAGTGCCTATCCTGAAACTCAAAAGACAGCTGTTTAACTATTATTCTTTTTCTTAAGAAAGTTTTTAATTTTATTAGAAAAGATTTTGTTAAACCAATGAAGCTAATTCTCTAGATAAAAGGAGGAATTTCTTGCAAAGAAAAATAAAGAAAAAATAAAAGAATTCACACTCAGTGATTTCCACATGGAATCAGTTCAGTCATCTTAGCCTAAACCAGTTATTACCTTGCAGAAGCTTCTGGGTTTTAGTGTGTGTCCAGAATTCTTTGCAAATAATTTGCATTAAAATAAGTCATTTGAGTTTACTATTCAGATGTTGATTGGCAGACTCTCTTAATCCTTCCCCTTCTCTTCTGAATACTATTCTGTTTTATAGAACATGAAGGATAATTGAAGGTTAGCCTCTTTAGGCTTTATTGTAGTCAAGGAAAATGTTTATCTCTAGCCAGAAATTCATAAATCAGTTGATGACTAAATTCATCTTCTTAATCTCTGGTACAAACTGGAAGCAAACTGATTTCAACAGTTATAATGGGATTATGCAGGAAAAGCGAAAATTGATTGTTACGTTTTTGGACCCCTTTGTATAGTGTCAATTTACAAATCCTTTAGATGGGATTACTGGATCATATCAGTGACCAGGTCTCTTTTACATATTGTGTACCAAAAGGAGCAGGCTTCTGATCTTTATAGAATTTTGCAGATAAGAAATGTTGAATTAATGTTTTAAAAATGATTTCTGTCAGAAATGGCTTTCACTGACCTGACATGAATATTCTTGAAGAATTTCAGAGTTGATTGTAGAAGTCAAAATATTGACCAAAGAAAGGATACAGAGTATATAAACTAATTGCCATACGTTTATTTATTTAGCACTGTTAAGCCTATATTTGGCTCAGCACAAGAGGTCTGGCAAGAACATAATTTTAATCAACGACACAAAATTGTGATCACCCCAATGTCACCGAATGGCCACAGCTTGTAAAAGGTAACTATCAAGATAAAGCAAAACTTTTATAAAACGAATATTTTAAATACAAATCAAGTGCGTTCATAACAATTTAATTATTAAATTTTAGGAGGACACTATCAAGGCAAGTAAATTAGTGATGACAATCTCTTTTTGTATAATTTTGAATGTTCGTGATAATATTTAAAATATTATCATTTCAGAATTATCATTGGAAGATACTTATCTTGGTCCACCATAAAGTTGGTGGAACCCACCACTGTCTAAATCTGTTTGAACCTTTTTTAAAGAGAAAAATCCTTCATATAACAATACCATACAAACAAATTTTATTTTTTGCTTTAAAATTTTGTTTTATTAGGAAACTTGGTAATCTTGCTAAATGCAGCAAACTTGCATACCTTTGCTTTTTCTTTCCTAGGGAGTTACAGTGGAGGTAAAAGGAGTGGCTTGCAGAATGGAGAAGTTGCTCCGAGGGTTTTTGGAAGTGAGCCACCATTTGAAATTGCTAGTTCATGCTGCAGTGTTCAGATTAGTGGGTGTGTGTTGTGATCACATTTTCTGCAGTATAATTCAGGGCTGAAAGTTTAAAGCATTTATGATAAAATTATGTTAAATTCATAACAACTAAAAAGGTTTGCAAGTGCTTTATGCTGAATATTGATTACTCTGTAGTTCTGTAGTTCTTTCTGGATTACTTAATATAATGAAATTTTTAGGATATCAAAGCTTTCATACAAATGCCCTAATTTGTCCTGCACTGAAGCTGATTTTAAACAGTTTTTTTAAAATCAATAATTTTATACTTTTTGATTATAAAAACCAGGTCAGCTGTGTTTCTGAAAAATTTAAAAAGACAAACCAAACCAAACACTTGTTTTGTAACATGGAAATTATTTTTCATCTCAGTTGATACTTACGGACTAACAAGAAAAATAAATACATTTTTGAATCAAGGGAATATTTGATGCTCTGTGAAAAGAAGCATTTAGGATATAAAAATAAAATGTCATGTAATTATTTTTTTAAAAAGCATATCATAGAACAATACCCTTATTAAGCCAACATAAATAACACAAAATAGTTGCTAAACTTTTGTGTTTTCCTGTACTCTTCATCAGACTAAGTGTTAAAGCAGGAGAAAGGAAACAATCTAGCCAATAAATCACATATATTCCAAACACGGGTTTGGAAGACTGTATATTTAAATAAGAATCTGGTGGTGCTGTTTAAAAAGCTGGAAATTTATGGTTTATTTATTAATTTTTATTAATTTTATAGGTCATCCAAATCCACCCCAGTTTTGAATTTGAAATGTCCAATAAAATAAAATATTGGTATGCTAAGTTATTGACAAAAGTCACATTTAATGCCTAGTGAATTATCTAGGAAGGACCTCCAGGGTTTTATATTTCATCTTCCCTTCAGCATTGAAATTGAGCCCTGGTTTATGGCAAACCATTGTTTGTTGTTTACAGCTGGACCGAAATTGTTATTTAGGAGACACTAGCCAGATCAATGAGAATGACAGGTTAGTTTTTATAACTATTAAAAATTAATTTTAAACATCAAATCAAATTGTTAAAATTTTGGAGCTCATTTTATCCAAAAATATACCAGTCACATACATCATCATATTATTTCAGAAATCTCAACATTTTTTGTTCTGTTCAGAATACTTCTGGATGACTTATCTTTCTCATTTTTAGTGTTAAATTTAACAAACTTTTCAAAGTTTTACTACAGTTGCTCAAATAGATCCTTGTTTCCATTATATAGAGATTAACAATTTTCACCATGTGATACACAATAATTTTGACAAGCTGGAGCTATCTACCATTGCATAAAACCATAGGCAAAAATATATTCATAATGAGCTTTCGGTTATTTCTTAAAAAGTTATTTAAAATTATTCTCCTTGCTAAATAATATATCATTTCTCGTTCTAGCCTTAAAGGCAAAGCAAAAAGAGGAATCCAAAAGAACAATAGCAATAAGCAAAATATTTTAAATGTGAAATATCTTGCATGTGAAATGGGCTGTTTTATCCTGATTTGCACTTGAAACCACATTTGAAACATTTTGTATATTCCTAGGTAACAAGTTCCATTGCTTCAGCTGTAGTAGTATTCAAATAAACAGTTCAGCTGAACTTTATCTCAAATAATGACATAATATTTGTATAATAAACTAACGTTCATGTATTTGAAGCTTTGCAGTTAAGAGGAAAATCGATATATTCTGAAATTTAATCTCCATACTTAGAGGTTTTCATTAGCTTTTTTTTACAAGTTTTATTTGCCTTATGAAACAATATTTAAAATGGTTAATTGTAAGCAATATGACCAGAGCTTGTATTTATGCTTCTCCTGGCTGTAGGCATCCTTATTTATAAACATCTTTCCTATGAAAACTAGGTATTAGTTAAGCATTAACATCACATAATACAGAGCCATATCACATTCTTCTTACATACATGCAAAGTTGCTTAAGTTTTTATTTAAATATTTCAGATCACCAGGAGAACCTCACTCTGAAAACATTGAAACTAGCCGAATGTAAGTATAAATAGCACTACTAAAGAATGCATTTGGTATATTGTGTGTTAAAGCCAGATGCAACCTCAGGGTTGTATTAATGGCAGTTTTGTAACAGCTACCTTTAAATTGTATTTCACAGAAATTATTCAACATTGAAACCCTATAGGACTGTATTCAACTTTATTTCATGGAGTGCTGCTTATGCAACAGAACTTTCCTTGAATTTCCTCCCACTTCCCTGACCGTACTCCAAAATTTATTTCAGAGAGTCCCCATGATGCTAGACAAGATTTGAGAAATGGAGGAGTGGGTATAAATTCAGCCTCTTCTTCTAATTGGAAAGCCTGTTTCTCCCAGCAGAATGACAAAAATAATGCCTGTAATAATTAAGGGTTATTATGGATAATTTATTTATTTATTTAATTCGATTTATACCCCGCCTCTCCTCCCTGATCAAGGGGAACTCTTAATAAGGATATTAAGGATCCTACTGTACTATAAAATCCAGCTTTCAGAAAGTTATATTTTCAAATACAACACCATAGTTTAGTGTTTGAGTAATATTTTTTAAAATAATTTTTTTTATTATTTTCAAAGAAAAACAATTAAAACAGAACATCATATGACTGTTGATGTTAATTTGGGCTACAATTTTTGGCATTCTTTTTACATAGTCTCATAAGCACTATCCTGTATCCCCCTCATAAAATCCCTTCAATCAATTCAGTTGCATTAATCCTTTCATTATTTTACCCTAAATAATATAATCATTCCCCTCCTTCTTCATAGTCCTTCTCTAACCCATTTTTTAAAAATCATTTTCAATACTATATATGTCTATCCTTCAGTTCCTTCCTGATCCACATTTCCATTTTAATACAATATTATTAAAATCAATAAGCTTAAATAGAGAAGAGAGATTATATAGTTTAAAAAAAAATTAATCACTTTAGGAATCTACAACTATGATTACTCAATTATAAGCCCTCCAAGTGTTTTTGGTCCAAATTTCTTTAACTAGCCATCGTCTCTAGGCCTTTTTTCATGGGTGTTTCTTTCAGCTTCCCCTTCTTTTTCCCACAATTCCTTGCGGTAAATCCTTCATCTGGTTATCTTTTCCTCTTCAGCATCATCTTTTGACTCCCGTTCACCTTTGGATCCTCTGCTTCCTTTAGCAGCTGCAGGTATCCACCAACAGTCTTTCCCAGTTTCTTTTGAGTTAAAGCCTTTATTTTTCTTTTGAACCTTCCTCTTTCTTAACAGGCACCATTTTCTTCATTTCCTGGCTCCTCCCTGCGACTCCTCTGCCGCTCTTCCTGTCCGAATCCACCTCTGCCAACACAGCTGTTTCTCCTGAGGTCTCACTTATCTCCTCACATCCAGCAATATCAATAAATCTGTCCATTAATCTGTTTATTCCTGCAATAGTATTCGCCAATGCCTCCCTAATTTCTGCCATTGGGTCTGAAGCCCTTCCAGGCTGTTGCAGAGCAATAGCGCTCCTAGCCTCTTCTTTCTCTGCTATCATGCTCTCTCAGTAAGTCAAGTAAATCTCAGTAACTCCACCAACAAATCCGCAAGCAAACAAGGTGGGAGTTTCTTTAAAATCTTATTAGTCAGTCCATTTATTATAATAAAATTCAATGTAACTCACAAAATAAAAAGTAAAAGTCCATCCTGTATGATGTCTCCTCGCTGCTAAACCACTGCTCCAGGATTCCTTTCCCGGCTTAGTTCTTGGGGATTGTATATTTCATTTAAAGCCTCGTTCTGTTCCAACATCAATCATCAAACAGCTCGTTATCTCTTCCACCTGCTGTTTTCTTTCCCAGCTTGTTCGAGGCTTAATTGCGGCTGTTGCACACTGTCATACCAGCCTTTGGCTGAGGGGAAAAAACCAAGGCGGAGAGGGAATATGCAGATTCCCTCAACCAACCTGGCAACTCCTCTTCACTTCGCCCCTCTCCAAGGAGATTTAGGTTCCTGATGGAACCCTCTGGCTGGTAGACCCGGACTGAAACCGCGAGCCTGCATCGCCCGAATTTCGTGCCTGTATCATCCGAATGCAAACCAGAAGTTTGATTAATAATCAGTATCCCATTGAACCCTATTAACTAAAAGTATACAATTTATTAGGGTTTATAGGAGTCCTTCTAAAGAGGTGCAGATCTCTTTTTGAAGTTTATGCACAGTCCTACAATCTATACATGTATGAAATACTTGTGTGCAGTTTCCTACATCAGATTGTGAGTGCTATTGCTATAAGCCGCCCAGAATCCTTCGGGAGTTGGGCGGCATAAAAGTGTAATAAATAAATAAATAAATAAATAGTTTCAAAATGATGTACATTTAGTTAAGAGGCAGCCATTACAGTTACTTCATAAGTGGAATAAGATATTGATAGTCAGGCACCCACTTGGAAGCCTAACCATTGCATTCTGTAGCATCTGCAATCTTTGGAATACAACATGGGTAGCTCCAGATGAAGTGCTTATGGTAATTTTGGTACTGTTAGTTTTCCACCTTGAAACCAGTAAGGTAAGCTGTTTCTAAACAGCCATAGTTTCCTACTATTCATTATGTGAAACTACAATTGAGCCATGTCCTAGTTTTTTAACCATAACTTGGATAATTCCAAACTTTGGAAGCTGGAAGAGCATTTTAGTAACTTCATACATAAAACTATTAACAATGCACCCTTAAAATTAAAAGAAGAAAAGGTGGCAAACTGCATCATAAAAAAATGATTGAATTATTTTTTTATCCAAAAAAGATAAATTTAAATAGAACATATTTCAGACATCCATTGCTGCAGATTTAGCAACAATTTAATCTTAAAATGTAAATTTAAACTTAAGGTGTTATACAATTCAACCTTGATTTAACTGTTTTTAGAGAAAGGGGTCCATTAAATGCCAGTGTCATTTTAATTCATGTCTATGTAAATGGCATAATTTGAATAATGATATAATTGATATTTTTGTCTTCCATCAAAAGCTTCTCAATATCCAATAAAATAATGGCTGGTAGATTTTCTCTATTTGGAATTTAAAGTAGCTTAATTTTGATTCTAACATTATCAGAAGCATAATAGCTTAATAAATCCAGTTTATACAGATTTGTCAGAAAAACAAGCAGTAATCAACAAGTAAAGTCGCTATTAAAATTGTAGCATTCACATCAATTAAAATATATATATATAATTGCACTATATGGTTGGATTCTTGTCAAGCTTAAGATAAGCTGTAATAGTACCCTCATTGAAGGTAAAACATGAGATTGTCTTTGAAAAAGATAAACCATGTTTGCTTCGTGTATCATCAATACACTCTACCGAAATTTTATAAAATTAATTACAAACACAGTTCCTGAGACAGAACATCTCAGTTGTTGTAGAAAAACATATTTGTCATCATCTGCTGTTAAAAATGTGTAACTACATAATTTGGAATGTAAATTCTCCTCCTTTTCTAAATATTGTTGCATGATAAAATGCAATAAAAATTCTATTTCAGAGCCATTAAGCTTCCTGGGTTATAATTAGCAGAAACTAAAGATCCGTATCCCTTAGGAGCATGCCTAAAGCACTGCCAGTATTTTAATTTTCTTATCCAGAGATTTAACTTTAAATGTTTCTTCTTTAAGAAGCATAAATAATAAAACGCCAATGAATAAATGCTTTTGCTGTCTGATGCCAAAAACAGTTTTCTGTTAGTACAAAGAATGGACTATGTCCTATTTCATTAGCTTAATAAATTGTTTATTATTAACTGAGATTCAGTTATAATATATTTATATACTAAATAGCTATCAGATAAAATCAGTTGCATTGGTACATAGAAACAATAGCATGTTTTAATTTTAAATTTGAATTTTAGAGCCTCGGTGGCGCAATGGTTAAATGCAGCACTGCAGACTATCTCTGCTGTCTTGTTCAGCAGGTTGTCAGATCGAATCTCACCTGGCTCAAGGTTGACACAGCCTTCAATTCTTCTAAATGTCGGTAGAATGAGGACCCAGATTGTTTGGGGGCAATATGCTGACTCTTAACTGCTTGGGGAGTATTGTAAAGCTCTGATAAGCAGTATATAAATCTGAGTGCTATTGCTATCTATGCTGTAAACTGCGCAGAGTCCTTTGGGAGTTGGCAGCATAAAAGTGTAATTAATAAATAATAAATAAATAATGTGTGTCACACTTTAGATACTAAAAAAAGAAATGCCAGGAAAATATATTTTTTCCATAGAATAAAAGAAAGATAATTCCTAGTGGGCATGACTGTTAAAACACCAAAAATCACATAATATTTCAAACCATAGAATATAATTAAAGTCAGGTTTGGAGGGATTTGATTCAGAACTCTTCTCCCATAATTCTAATAAACCACTGACTTGGGCATACAGATGTTCAAAACAATTACAAGTACCCTTGCTTCATCTCCTTCGTTCAGCAGCTATTCAGAGTTACAGTGCAGCTGAATAAATTGTAGTTACACCCATTTCTGGCTGTTGCAGTGTCTCCATAATCACGTGGTCAAAATTTGGGCGCTTGGCAACCTAACCGCACTTATGACCAAAGAGGTATTTCAATACCTCCCGCCCACCTATCTCCCCCCATCTCTGCTCTTTTGGCTGTCCTACACTTCTCTGCCTCTGTCTCCCTGTATTACTCTGACCTTGGTGCTTTGGACCCTATCATTCTGCTGCCCCACTGACCTTTATTTTCTTCTTCCTGCTGCTGATCAGGCACACCTAGCCTGGCCCTTCACAAGAAGCTGCTGGCTGTGCCCAAACCTCCTTCCCAGAGCTGCATGCAGTCTTATGCAAGACATTTGACCTTCTTGCCGGGCTTCGAAACCTTCCAAAGTCTTGCAAGAACCTGCATGCTATTTGGACAAGGGTGGCATGGCCAGACTAGGCATGCCTTGGCAGCAGTGGGAGGAAAAAAATTGTGAAAGTCTCTTAGGATGGCAAGGCAAGAAGAGCCAAGAGCAGTAAGTGGCAGAGGGGAGAGTGGCCAAAAAGGCAGAAACGGAGGAAGATAGATGGGTGGGGGAAGTTGGCCATTTTCATCCGTTTTTTTGCCTCTGGGTGTGGTGTGTGTGTGTGTGAGTGAACAGCAGGGCATGCAGATGCCCCAGGAGGCAAAAAGGGGGACGAAAATGGGTCATTTAGAGGCAAAAATGAGCCGTTATTAACCAAAAACAGGGCCTTTTCGTTAATTTTTTTTTGCTTCCTGGGTCATCTGCATGCCCTGCTATTCACTCCCCGCCCCCAGAGGCAAAAAAACGGATGAAAATGGCCGTTTTTGGTCAAAATCGAGCCATTTTTGGCCTCTAGAATGGTTCTGGGTGGGGGGAGTGAGTTCCCAGGGCATGCAGATGCCCCAGGAGGAAAAAATAACGAGCAAAAACGGCCCGGTTTTTGGCACCCTGAGGCCTCCGTAGCTCACATTTTCGGCCTCCTATACTCAGCATTCGGACTATAAGACGCACCCAGATTTTCACCCTCTTTTAGGGAGGGAAAAAGTGTGTCTTATACTCTGAAAAATACGGTAATCAAAAATTATCTTCATCTGATATTTCTTCTTCAGAAACCAATTTAGAAAATCTAATCCCAACTTTAACTTTTATCTTTTATTTATTTTATTGTAATTTCTTTGATTATTGTTGGGCAGTATGGATGTTTAATCTGGATTTGGCATGTTTATCGTTCCCAAGCACCTAGGATAGGTAGATGTTGTCTGATGGTGTAAAAGGTATTATCACAAGATATAAGCTCTTCCAAGTAAAGAGGCCTTTTGCAATTGACTGATGGTCATTTTGTCTTTATTGTTACCATATGCAGAAGAATGCGAAATTACAGCTGCCAGTTCTTTAGCTGGTGTTGACCTTCCTGCCCATCCTGTTCTTCTCAAGAACTTGGGATATTGTTTTAATGTATTGCTCTAATTTACTGTATGTGCAGACCCAAGCAATCTGGCATTGAGTAATTGACAGAAGGAAATTTTGTCAATGTGCATATTTTCTAACTGCCATCCAAGACTTTTTGTGATGGTACCTATTATTGTTGTTGTTATCATCATCATCATCATTATTGCTTTATTCTTCAATTCGATTCACAATCTGAGACTGATAAAAACTTTACAGTTCGAGTTCTAACCAAGGACCTAAGAGCTGTTAAGGTAATGTCTGAGTATATAGGCAGTTCCAACGAAAATGGGTTTTTTTACAAAGTCAGAATATTCAGATCTAATAAGTTAGATCTGATAAATTTCCATGTATCTAGACAACCCTTTGGGTATTGTTGCACATTTGTCAATGCCATTGCATTTCATTCTCTCTGCTAAACCCCTCAATGCTTTTCAATAGTGAGCTCAATTCATCGTTTTTTCCCCAAAGAATTTTAACTAACCCATGTAGAGCAAATAGGAAATTTTCAAAGCCTTTTTAGCAAATTCATAGCCACAATTTGTCTTGTTCAAAATGCTTGTTAGCGGCTCCACTGAAAGTACAAATAACAGAGGTAACAGTGAGGCACCTTGGAAGATTTCTCGTTTGATTTCAACTTCACCAAGTTCTTCTCCACTGGCCATCAACTTAGTTTGCCATAGCTTCATGGAAGTGTTCAGGAATTTCTGGATGTTGCTGCTAATTCCAAAAATGTCTAAGCATTTCTCAATCCAGCTGTGTGGAACATAATCAAATGCTTTCTTATAATCAATCCGGCCACAAACGAATTTGTTTGTCTTTCCTTTGAATTATTCAAAACCACTTTATCAATCATCAATTGGTCTTTGGTTCCTCTTGAATTTTTGCAGTACCGTTTCTATTCTACAGGCAGCAAATCCTTGTTTTCAAATCCCCCCCATCCCAAAAAAAATTCTGGTTTGCAATAATGCCTGTAAATAATTTGTATGTTGTTGGCAAGCATGTTATTGGCCTGTTTCAGGTTTACTTCCCTTTTCTGCATCCTTTTGAATCAAAATGTTCTTCCCAATTGTTAGCTTTCTGGTGTTTCCTGATTCATCTGGTTTGCTAATCTTGCATGCAAACTTGTTAATAATTTCAACCAGAACCCATGCACAGAATGTTTTGTACAACCTAACATCGCATGACACTTGTGTCGAAAGCACCAAGGCACTTCTGGGTTGAAAAGACTAGATTGAAAAGACATCACCATTGCCCAGGAAGGACACCCAATTGAGGACTTTTTTCATGTCCCTTGCAGGAGCTGGAGTAAAGGACAGGAGGTCATCCCGCTCCATGGCAGCACTCAAAGGCTGCTTGTCAATCCAGCATCCTACCTATGCGAACCACTGTACTCCTTACATCCTAACATAAAATAACATATTCCAATAAATCCTTAAAAAGAATCCAAGTTTAGACATCAAGAACAGAAACCGGGAAATAAATATTGCTTAAATACCACCAAAATAAAGTTCATCAGATATTTATTTATTTATTTATTTATTTATAGTATCTGAAGGTGAACAAAGAAGGTGGTCTAGAAATATGATCGTGCTATACAAAAGCCAGTTTAATGTAGTGACTAAGGAACTTGGTTAAAAACTGGGAGACTGAATTCTAGTTCCTACCTTCTACACCTTAGGCATAAAACCAACTGTATGACTTTGGACCAGTTATTCAAACCCCAGGAAGGACACAGTGGCAGGTCACTCGGAAATTTTTTCAAGAAAACTGCAGTGTCCAGGAAATTGCCAGGAGTCAATGACTTGAAAGCACATGCACACATACAAACATATTTTATAAGTGTGACTAGGCCATAGTAGAAAAAGAAAACCATGCAGTTGTATCTCATATTTTAAAAAAAAATCACCCCTAGCAAAACCTGAACAGAAGACCTCAGATTTGATCCGGGTTTTTGCAGAAACAGTCTAAATTCTTTTACCTGAATAAATTCCAAATTCCAGCTTTGCCTTTGAATTCTGTCAGGAAACAGACTTAATACTGTAATACTGTTATTGTAAAATGATACTTCTTTGCTCTTAGAGTTGCAACTGTAATAGAAAAAATGAATATAAAATAAACAAAGCTAACCAAATTCTATGTACCGTATATACTCCAGTATAAGCCGACCCGAATATAAGCCGAGGGACCTAACTTCACCTATGAAAACTGGAAAAACTTATTGACTCGAGTATAAGCCGAGGGTGAGATTCCAGAACATTTCA
>JANHGC010000579.1:176818-191677 GCA_027560395.1 Boaedon fuliginosus | reverse complement strand
GCTTTGATGTAAAATAATGCTTTCTTGGTTTTCTTAAAAGCTATTTTTTTAATTTAAAAGTAACATAAGAAGATGACAAATAATCAAATAATGTAAAAGCAAGTCAGGAAAGCACATCAGTAACTTTGATTTTTAGTTATTATTAAGTTCAGTTAATTGACCATCATAGCATGTGAAGTGAAGACGCTACTCTGAATAAAAATATATCTTGTGTTAGTTAGGAACTCCTTTGTTAAGGAATCGAAAGCCACTGTTCACTGGCAACTTAAGAAAAATTCTAATGACTTCATTAGATTTCAGCCTTGTAGAGGTGAATGATAAATAAACAAAGCATGAAATACTTGTTTATGAAATAATTTGAAGTTTGTAGAATCAATAAAATCTTACAGATGTGTGAGTCTGGGGGCTACTAAACAACAGGAAGTTCATATCTAGCTTTTGAGAGAATGATGGAAGAGCATAGTTCTGTTTATTTGAGACAGGCTCATACCTGACCTAGTAAAGAAGCTTGGTGTTGTCTGCTTTTTTATTAAACAGGAATTTGTTAATCTGTATTCTGACTACATTCTGAACAAATCAGTGGAAAAACAATTTAAGGCCTTTCGAAGAGGATTCCACATGGTAACCAATGAATCTCCCCTAAAATATTTATTTAGACCTGAGGAGATTGAATTGCTTATTTGCGGAAGTAGGGTAAGGCATTTTAATTGAATGGGGGGGAAATTATTGGTTTTGCTGTTGGTGCTAAATTGTATAATGGTGATACGGTATATTCTATTTACAGAATCTAGACTTCCAAGCCCTAGAAGAAACCACAGAATATGATGGTGGCTACACCAGAGATTCTCTTATAATTAGGTATGGGGACTAAGCTTTTCTATGTATAGCTATAGAAAGCGATACTTGTATCTCCAAACAAGGAGAATAACCAAATATTATACAAGTCTCACAATTATAAAAGAAAGGGGAAAATTTGAAAGCCTTAAATCTTTAGCTAGACTTTCAAACAAGAAATGTCAAGTGATGGGCAAGGTTGCTAAAGTAAAAGTAGTAAAAAATTGAGTGATCTCCCATTTCCTATTTTTTCAAACTGCCAGATCCTACAAAGCAATTCTCTGTATGCATTTATTGGAGTCACAATCAGTCACTTTACGCCTTAAAATTTATATTTTTAAATATCATGTATAAATAACTTCTTTTTCATAACTGCCTTGAGTGGTTGATAAAGTTAGTTGTGTCAACATAGAGATCTCTTGGGCTTTTCCAAAAAAGAAGGCAAGACCAAGTTGTCTCACAATTCCTGTATTTTTTACCCGCTAGCAGTGTATGCTTACTAGCACTTCAACAATCTTGGACTGTATAGGGGAGGCATTAGACATTTCTTCTCTAACCAGTGAGTAAAGCTTTCTTACTCTCAACTGAGTAAGTTGAGAGGTGTTTTATTGCATTGTTGAAGCAAGTTATTTGCTTCCCTCAAGAGAAGGTAATAAGAAAGTCACCATCTATTAAAGATGGGATCTGGTCATAGTAAGATCCATGTGGATGTATGAGATACTCTGCTTATGCAAGCATCATACTTAACCAGTTGTAGTCTCCATACATAGGGGGATTTCAGTTTTGATAGTCACTTTCATATAATTTTGAAATATTTTAATCAATTATTCTTAAAAAGAAAATAAATCTATGCTGAGCCTTCTGCAGTCCACATATTTTAGCTGAACTGATGTAACCAGATTTCCTTCTGTATAAATCATCCTAGAGATTATGTCTTTAATGAAACAGGAAATTATATTTTATATTATAATCTTGTGTTTTTGGAGATTCTCAGTCATTCAGGTCATGGTTGTCCCAAAGGTGCTATCTCAAGAGGCAACTGGTCTTTCTGGTTTTTCTTTGAAGACATTTCATTTCTCATCCAAGAAGCTTCTTCAACTCTGGCGGGGTAGTGAGGAATTGAAGGATTTATACTTCTTGCAGACAGCTGGTCAAATGAGTATGAGCATTTAGATTGTCTGCAAGGAGTATAAATCCTTCCATTCTCCACCACCCAGTCAAAGCTGAAGAAGCTTCTTGGATGAGAAGCAAAATGTCTTCAAAGAAAAACCAGAAAGTCCAATTGCTTCTTGAAAAATCACCTTTGGGATGATTATAATCTTGTATTGGCTACTTCTGAAGCAAATGTCAAAAGGCAAGTTTTATGCAGATTATCTCTAAGCAGTCATTTGTGTTATTTGCACTCATAGGGTTTTTTTCTGTTTAATTTTCACTTCTGCAGGGAATTTTGGGAAATAGTCCATTCATTTACAGATGAGCAAAAAAGACTCTTCCTCCAGTTTACAACAGGGACAGACAGAGCACCAGTAGGAGGACTTGGAAAACTAAAGATGATTATAGCCAAAAATGGTCCTGACACCGAAAGGTAAAGTCTTTTAAATTCAGAAATAGGTAGGAAATGTAGTTAAGCAATAGGATTTCAACTTCATCTCAAATGAGGGTTACATAAACTGATTCTTAATAACCCTTGAATAACCTAATTCTTTAAAAAGTGAAAAACAAAACATGGATAAAATATCACTATTTCTTATGTTAGAAACTGAACTGTTTATATTTCAAAACAATTCTGAGACTTGGTTCTTTTCTTTCTCCAGGTTACCTACATCTCATACATGCTTTAATGTCCTCTTGCTTCCGGAATATTCCAGTAAAGAGAAGCTTAAGGAGAGATTGTTGAAGGCCATCACATATGCCAAAGGATTTGGCATGCTGTAATGAATTAAATAAAAGGGATAAAACGATTGGTGGCAATGGTGTCCCTGTCCAAAAATCAATAAGAGAAAACCCACAAAAGGCCATAAGCTAAAGCAAGCAAGCTACCGTAGTCATCTGTATTTGGGCCTCCCTTCTTCACTTGGGGACTCTGGGCTGGAACAGCAGATTTCAGCTGCTTCTATGAACAAATTATTTTCTTTTAGCGTGAAAGTGTTACATATTCTTTCACTTGTATGTACAGAGAGGTTTTCCTGAATATTTATTTTAAAGGGTTAAATCACTTTTGCTTGTGTTTTATTACTGCTTGAAGTTGAGCCTTTTTGAGTATTTACAAGAAAACAAAACTGTACTCTCCCAAGGAAAATATTGCCATCATTTGTAGATTGTGTAACCTTTAAGTATGTGCTACATTTTTGTCCCAGTTATCAAATCAAAATCGGGAACTGTACTTTTTGAACAGTTTTGCTTTTGAAACTTGAAGTCTTGGAAAACAAAATGGTGTGATGCAATGACTGCTGTTCTAGCCCCCAAAGACATTTGTGGAAAAGCATTAAAATCAATAAAGATGGAAGGGAGAACTTGGAATGTTAAATTACAGCCTTCAGACCTTTACTTTTAGCCACAGCACAACAATTAAACAGAAACAAAAAGTCATTTCATTATATATGTTGTCTTTCACATGTCTTGTCTTGTAGCATACCAGGTTTTTAATTAGCAAGATTTCTAGTCATATAGAAATGTGAACATAGTTAATTTTGCCTTTTTTTTTTTAAGGAAAAAATACTTGGGAAAAGTGCATTTCGGCCAAACAACTTTAGAGTATAGGAAAACGTGGGAGAAATCAGAAGGTTGGGTCTATAAACAAAAGCATGTGAAGTGCACTTAAAAAGAAGCTATTGATTTCTCTTAAGTTGACATTTTAAATAGACAATTCAGTCTTCCCTGCAAGCTTTTCAAAAAAATGTGCTGCTGTTTCTTTATCAAGGCATATGATCAGTGCTGCAGCAAGGAGATGCCTTTTTTCCCCTCCCCGTCTAGCAACAGGGGAGATGATTTTTTAAAGGACACCTTTGCATTGTAATACTCAAGTTATTCATTCAATGTGTAGAAAGTAAATCCTAAATTCACTTCTCTTTTTTACATGGCATATCATAAGTTCAGAATGTAAAACTTTTACCTTTCTACAGAGCATCCCTACACATTGCTCATTGCTGCTATTACAGTATGAATAAAAGGATCGTACATGCTTTATCAAGACAATACAGGTGGTGTTCCTCTCACTGTAAATGTCAGCTGATGTGCAGAAGTGAGCTTGTGCCTTGGTGATAGCTAATCCTGTAATTGGTGCAGAATTGGTATTAGTGAAAACGACTAAACTCTGAAATCCTTTGAAGGGGAAAAATATCTTTCAGGATTGCTTTATTTTAAAAAAAATAGTAACTACAATGTCAAATAAAATAACAATGCTGGTCCAGTGATAAAAAAAAGTCATGTTCTTAGTATATTAGGTCCAAATATTGAAATTTCTTGGTGAAGAAGGATAAAATTATAGAATAGAAAGTATTAGTGTAAAGCTTTGCCTCACAATCAGTAGAAATGAAATGGGCTCATGGTTTCCAGCACTCAAACATTTCTTGGCATAAATGGAATGAGAAATGGTGGAAATAAGTAGAATATTTACTCACATTAAACATGCCAGTAGGAAAGAAGCAAAACGTTTTGTTTAGTGACCTCTTGCCAATAATTATGTGATACATACAGTAATATTTTAAATTACAGAAGGTAAAAAGAAGAAACTAAGCAGCTGAATCATTTTCTAGTTCTTTTGGAACTGGAACATTCTAGATAGAAATATCAAAGTTTTATTTAATTCTCACTTGTACAATAAGATTTGCATAGCTAGGATCCTGTTTTCTTTTTTCAAAAAATATAAGACTACATTAATAACTCCTAAACAGAAAAGTTATGTTAATACAGAATTACACATAGTAAAATGTCTCACTTTTATGTAAATGAAAATGATTACTAATTTATTTTATAAGCTAAGTATATTGCAACTATTTCATGTGCTAAAAATAGCAGTTGTGGGAATCTTGACAAATGATATCCATTCATGAGTGAAGTGAATGGCTACAGGTACTCTCAACAGAATTGAGCCCAGAGTTACAGTCATAATTTGAATGTATAGCCTGTTGTTAACAACGGTCATTAAGCAAATGCATTTTTCCCCAATAGGGTTTTTTTTGTTTTTGTTTTTGTTTGTTGTTGTTTTTGCCAGAAACCAAAACTAAACACCCAGAATGATAAAAAAAAGTCACAAATCAAAGTTACGTGACTGCAGGACGCTGCAAACTGCCGTATAGTGAACCAGTTTCCAAATGTCCAAAATGTAGTTACATGGTTATGGAAGGGGATTATGATCTTTATACATCTGAAAAAAAGTCGTAAGTATGTCTGGAATGGTCTATTGTAACTTTTAACAGTTGTTAAGCGACCCCTTGTAAGTCGACTGCCTGTACTAATTTGTCCAACATGGTTTAAATTACAGATTTATTTGAAAGAGTTCACTATAAAAGAACTTCCTAGAATCAATTACAGCGAGATCAGAAAAGATCCTCATCTGAGAATTCTGGCAAGCTTGAATCAGTCAGAATAAAAACTGACTACAGGAAGCTGCTCTCATTGCTGAATGTCACACTCCCCAGCTTAGAAAACTGTGGAAATAATTTGCAGAAAAATAAGCAGAAGTATTCCTTAAGATAGGGGTTCCAACCCCCTGGTCCATGGACTGGTACCAGGCTGTGGCATGCCAGAAACCACGCTGTGCAAACAAGCAAAGCCCTATACTCAGGATGCAGGCAGCACACGAAACTGCACCCCTTCCAGTCCATGGAAAAACCTCTCTGTGGAACTGGTCCCTGGTGCCCAAAAGGTTGGAGGGCCACTGCCTTAAGAGAATGAACATAGTATTAGGGAAGATGCACAGCCTGGCTCCTCCCTGACATATTGGTGGTGCATGCGAGTGGAAAAGTAAAACATTAGCAGACTTCCAAGGTTGATGTCAGCTATAGGAGATAGACCAGTTCAGGAAACTAATTCCAAAGGAAAACTAGGATTATACTAGATTGGCTTAGGTCAGGGTGTCAAACTCATGTCATTATTGCATCATCACATGGCGTATTACGACTTTTTCCCCCTTCACTAAACCGTCCGTGGCCGTGAGGTTGACAGCCCTGGCTTAGGCTAAAGTCTTGCTGACTGACACCAGCAGCTACATTAAATTGCTGGGAATTTTCCCAAGTTCCAAGACTCCTACTTGAGATATAAGACCCATGTAGCCATGTTAGATTCCATGTATGACAATTGTATGGCAAAGAATTATAATAGGTTAAAATTACAAGGATTGCATGTAATTCTGATTTAAACAGTGACAAGTTATTTTGGGATGCACTAGAACTATTGATTTTTCTTACTAGGCTCATGCACAGTCTTAAGTATTAAAAAATAAAGGCTTCAGTTTTAGTCCAGTATCAGAAAATTCATCCTGGGATAAACTCAAGAGAGATTATCTCTTGGGAATCAAGTTAAAAAAGAGCCATTTTCATTTTAATAGAGGACCAACATGCCATACATGGATTATGTGCCCATAGACATTTCTTCTGGGACCAGCTTGCCCTGGTCTTCTTTTCATATTAAGGGGGAGGAAACATGTACCATTTTCTGAGTGCCCTTTTCATTTTTCATTTCATGACAGGCCTGTAAGTGTTCAAAAATAAAATGACAAAAGTACAAGATAATTTTTAGATTCAAAAAAAGGTGTTGCATTCTTAGTGACCCGTATTCTAGCACATTAGATGTAATAAAAATAAAGTTCACAGGCTAAACCATTTAAATCACTATGAGAATTAATTCTTAACCTGTTTTTATTTACGTAAATATTTACATATTAACGGAGACAAAAAATAATTATAGTAGTAAATTGCAACTGTTCCAAGAAATGGAGAGGCTGAGAGCTGATTACTATAAACAACCCCTTCCTTCATGAGTTTAATTTTGCATACAATCAAAATACTGAACTATAATGTTCAATATTTTTAGAATTCAACAGCATCAAATTCTTAAAAATGATAAGAAAAGGCAGCATGATGAAAAGGACACCAAGAGGATCCCAATGTTATTAGTTTTTGCTAAATGGTCAAATCTGATATAAATATATGGTTTTGTATATTAAAATAATACTTTCTTAATCTATAATATACTAGGGCTGAAATGGCCTAGTTTAATTTTTGCTTCAAATTAAACTCTCACATTTTAAAGGAGTAATTATATTTTTTTACAATCATGGGGTTTAAATGCATGTTGCTTTTCAATATAAATAATCAACTTTTATTCTACACTTTGTCACGATTCAGATTACTTAAAGCAATACAATCTGAATCGTGACAAAGTGTAGAATAAAAGTTGATTACTTACCCTGAAGATCAGCATGCATTTAAACCAAGTAATAGGAATAAGGTACAGAAAAGATAGGAAAAGTCTGTTTCCAAGAGCTTGAAACAAACAACAAGTAATGATTTTCACATATTTTTCATATTTATTAATCAAATGTAAGGATCATTCTAAGATGACAGTTAAGATAATTAACTTTCCCTGCCTGTTTTTCGTCAGGGCAGGGATAGAAAACATTTGCAGAAATTATATACTTGGATTCTAGTAAATGATGAAGCACCACTTAAACAAAAAAGGATAGTCTGTTTTAGTCAATATTAATCCCAGAACAGCTCTTAATCTTGGAAAGAAAATTGTCCGAGTCTTGTTTTGTAATCAGTTGATTAGGGTTATTATTCAGCCAGTGTCTTTCAATGAGATTCTCTTCCGTAAGTAATTTATTGTAATATTCCCATATTAAAATATCTAATGGCATGTCTTTTTTGGTGAAATCCATGTCCAGTTTCTTTATTGTAATGCTTCGATGGTTGATTTCTGAACCTATTGGATTCCATTTTCTCTGCTCCTGAGTGTTATCGCATACAAAATCCCAATTTATCTGACATTTCTGCCCTATCTGTTCCTGCAGTCTGTCAGAGTAATAGTCCTCTAAATGGCACACCCGTTCTTGTTTTAAAGTGGCAACTTTCTCAAGAAAGACCTTGATCTTATCATTTAAAAAGTCATAATTGTGTACTTTTAAATTTTTATTCTTGCTGTTGCATATTTCTAAAGGTATATAGTCCAAATTTAAGAAAAGACTCCTTGAATTTGGTCTCCATTTGTGACTTCTGCTCTTAGCATTTGGGCATTTTTCTTTCGAAAAATCCCCTTCTGGACATCTCAGGGATGAAGACATACTAGGATCTGTAGCCTGATGTGCCGGATGCAATGGCTGGGGGGAGATTTTTGCAAAGCCATACTTCACACTGGACAATCTGCCATTTTCTTGGTGATGGGAAGTGTGGGACCTTTTGCCTCTAGCAGTGCTGGCAGGTTGAATAAAAACAAGGTGATCTTCAGAAACTCCTTTCGCGCCTGAGGTGACCCTCTTCTGACATTGCAGTTGAGCATTCATTTCCACTGCAGCTGGAACAGAATTCTGTTGCTTTTTCATCTCCGCTTCCTTACCTTGCCAGATTTTGTAGCTGCTGGGACTGTTAGTGACAGAGACAGCCGCTTGCTGCTTCTGAATTCTACATGGAGCTGAAATAGCTCTGGAGGCTTCTGTATTCTGCAATAGAATTCCAATCGCTTTCTTACTGTCGTCAGTCACAACAGAATGCAGATTTGGAAAGAGACTCCGAGAGAGCTGTTTGACGAGCTCTCGATCACCAAATAGCTTGGCATGAGCCACTTCAGATTTCCTGAGCTTCATGGTGAATCTGTTGTACAAGATCCTTTGGTCAAGAATTATGGAATTTTCAGCCTGTTTCTTCATGGAGTTTAGAATCCTAAGCTGCTTATTTAACAGGATCTCTTCTTTTTCAATGAAAGAGGAAGCCAGCTGGGATTTCTCTCCATCTTTGAATTTAGCTTTTTCATCCATCATGAAACAGGAGCCTGGAAATTTAAATCTGAAGCCACAACCCCATGCTTAGGTTTTATAATCTTTTGACTGCTCATTCTTCTTTTCACAGCAAATCATATTTAGCTTTCAACAATGCCTGTTACTGGAGTGAGCAACATGTTTTTGGACTTCTCCCAAGATCGATTGTGAATCACAAGAAACCTTGACCGGCTATATCAACAGTCAAGGGTTTGTTGATATCAAGTTCCTTATCTTTGTTGTTAAGGAACCAAAAATGAAAGCCTTCTCTTGAAAGATAATACCTTGGGGTGGTGGGCTTACTTGGTTCCTGGCATGAAAGACCTTCTTTAGCTAACTAACTACAGTATTGAATTTTGCTGGAGTATGTTACCGTTTTCTACAATAGTAGATTAAATGTTATACATTAGATTTCATTTTTTTAAAGAAATTGCTCCAATTTCAAAGATCAAGTCTTGCAAAGTGGAAGAACTAACCTATGCATGTATGTAAATGAATGTAAAGAAGCCATATCTTTGGCTCTAATTCTAAGTTAGTACCCATTTGTTCCATTCCTGATCACTTTGTGGGGCTTTCTTTAAAAAAAAACAATAGTACATGGCATCAGTAGGAATCAAATTACTGTTAGACTTGTTTTACGTTAGATTAGTTCCTAGACCAGCTGGCTGACCTGGGCAGCACTTGAAAAGTGAAACGGGATCAGAGAAAGAATAAGACTATAGGCTAGAGGGGGAAGTGGTGGGAAACATTCAGAAGAAGGCAAGGACCTTATTAAAAAACAATGAGAGCCAGTTTGGTATAATACTTTAAAGTGCTGGACTAGGAGGAAGGAATCTTGAATTATAGTCCGCAGACCCGGAAGCCAGTATATAATTTTGGGAAAGTCTCTTTCTTAACCCTGGGACAAAAACCTCAAATCATTACCAAAAGATTGCCAATAAAGCTGTGTGGACCTGTCCAAGTAGTCACCAGGAACCAATATTGACTCAGGACTGTAACAACCATAACGTCTAACAAATGTAATGACTCAAAATGTCCCCACCCCCACTCCAAATAAACTGCTTGGAGATCTCTTGAGTTTCCGTAATATAAAACCTGGGATTTTAAAACTGAGTAATTAAAAAGGGAGTAGTAAACCTCCACCCACAAACCTAACAGTCCTTCCATTGAGGGATTATGTGTTTGAAGTCAATATAGTAGATGTCTTCCCATTCTGTTATTCCCCTCTAAAGAAATTGAGCAAAGGGTACCATATAAACATGCAATAAATTATTTTATCCCACTTCTTTGGCATTCTCCCCCACTGTTCAGTAAATAAGCTTTATGCATTGATTCCCTTTTACTTTAGCACCCTGCTTGCAGATCAAATTGAACACAATAGGAAACCAGCCCTTTTAATATAGAATTGCTGGAAGGGGTAAGGGAAGCCAGCTAAGCCACACACCATTGCTTAGCAGTCATGAACAAAATTGTGTGTTTATGAAGGCAAGGGAGTGTAGGGAAGAAAAGCAGGACTGTAGATTAAGTGGGACATAGAAAATGAATTGCTTTCAGTATAGCCTCGGGCAAGGAGAATTTTTCCATGTTCTTTGACAACTTGCTCAGAGCCATTTCTTTATGATATACTGATTATTTCATGTCAAGACAAGTGTGGTCCTGTAGATCAGGTCCCCAACCCCAGGTCCGTGGACCAGCACCAATCCGCAGCATGCCAGAAACAGGTCCGCAGAAACAAGTGGCGCCCCATCCGCAAAATGCAGGCAGCACACAAAGACACACACACCCCTCCGGTCTATGGAAAAACCTCTCCATAGAACTGATCCCTGATAATTCCCAAAAAGTTGGAGGCAGCTGCTATAGATCACTATGTTTATATGTGCCTTATGAGTGAGATGCACTTTGAAGGTATAGCTTTCAAATTTAAGATTGCATGTTTTGTAGCATAAATGCCTTCTATTCTGCATCATCTTATTCTTTCGTTGCCAGAACAAGGGGTGAGGGTGGTGACAGCACAAAAAAACTATATTTCAAGCCATTAGGTGATATTTTTGTTTTGGTAATGTATTGCCTTGGGCTTACTGTGCTATTGGGACTGTTCAGAAAATATCTATGAAAGTATGAAGGGTATTAGAAGACCTTTTTCTAAAAACACAATAAGATTCTGTTTTTTAAATCTGGCTTTAAATCTGGGGTATGTAGCTTAACGATAACTTATTTCCTTTCTTGAAACCTATGAAATGTGAGAGAAAAAAATGTGCCAGACTTAGAGTGCATACAAATATTAACGGAAAGGACAATCAGTCGATTTGTCTGCTGTTTCACTAGTTTCAGAGAAAAAAACTAGTATTAAATCCTGAAAATCCTTACACGTCCCAGATAGACCGTTTCTTGAGGTGGAAACTCTATATTGCAGGAGACTAAGCAATAGAATAGCAGGCTTGGAAAATCCTGTTTCTTAACTTTCTTAAAGTATTACCTTATGTACTACATTTTGCTTATACATTAGAAGAATATTTGAAGTTACCGTCAATTCCATATTTATAGGAGAGTAAATCATTAGCAGATATGAGCTGCAAAAATCTGAGGTTTTGTATCTTTTTCATGTCATCTGGTTGCCTGGATTCTTACAGCTTTGATATGGCAAGGTCACTAACCACCTTGAACATCTTACACTTAGTAAATGGGATTGGGGAGGGCACGTTTACCACTCCCACTCTTCTGTGAGAATTTTAATCAAAGGTATAAAAATGTGTCCCTGGGGCCATTGACAATGAGAGCAAATTAATAAGTCTGCAATGCTGTAGTTTGTTTTCTGCTTAAATGAAAGTTAGGATAGCATGAGTTTTTGTGAGAGCTCGTGTGTACAGTACGTATATAATGTGCACTTCTGTACATTATTGGAGAGGGGGGAAATAATCTGTGGCTAAGACAGAAGTGAAGAAGGGTTAAAATGTGGCTCGTGCATCAATTTTAATTACAGCTAGAAACATTTTAATGGTCCTTATAATCAGAAAACTGAAAAGTCATTGAAGACGTGAAATTGCCCTCCTTTCTGTGCATCCAGAGGGCCATTTTTATTTTAGGTCCAGGTAAAATCATGAAACAGTTGGGAACAACTCTATCAAGAGGTCCTTTTCGGACATCTCTAAGATCACACTGAAAAAATAGAAAAGTGTGGGATTAACTTCTAAAATGTCTTTTTGAAAAGACTAGAAATTTCAAGGCTGTTTTGAAACACATTCTAATTTTCAGGCCTTGAAAAATCAGGAATCTGGGGAAGGGGGGGAATAATGTGTGTAGATGGAAATATTCAAACTCACCTTTCAAGAGAAGCATAAGATTAATTTGGAATCAGAAGTGACAGTAGCAGTTGGAGGGGGGTTATGTCTACCATCAGCAGGTATTGGGAAAACAAATTAACCTTCATGGAAGCTCTTTGGAAGAATATGATAGGAAATTACCATCACTGAGCCACTTTGAAGACTTAGGCAGAATTGCAAAAAAAAAAAAAAATAACAGCTCATGCTCTGCCTAGAACAGATTTTAAACAGCTCTTTTGTAGATCAATCTCACTTCAGAAAAATAAATAATAATAAAAGTCAACAGTCACTTTCTTTTATTTTTGCATCTCCCTTCAGTTATTATTTATTTCTACAAAAGGCCCCCATCGTGTCCTGTTTCAGGAACCTATAATCTTCCTGCACATTTCCTTTTGTTTTCTTTTTAGATTTCTAGATTATTTCAATGGGAAATTAAGTGTATATTAAATTAGTACTGCTTATGTATTATGTTACTTGCCAGAACTTTTATGTGCATTAAAATAGGCCTTACACCTTTGTAACTTTTACATTGATCAGGGACTTTTTAAAGAAATGTACAAAGCAAGCATTACATCTTTTTCTCTCTCTCATTCTGTCTTAATTTCTAGCTTTCACAGCCATACAGTTAGGGAATTCTAGGAGTTAAAATCCACATATGTTAAAGTTGCTGAAATTGAGCAACATTGATTTAGACTAATACACTCTGGACTTTTATCAGCTGTTTTTGTCTCTAAGTTCAGTTCTTTCTTATCTGCTTCTGTGCAGTTCAGGTTTTCAAATGACTTCCTCTTTCTTTGTCATAAAGAAGAATAGATTACAGATTAGCTATAAATGGGCTGAAGTTGCGAATGAAGTTTCCTAAACAAAGCTTAGCTTATTTTCTTTCATGGAGGCACCTGATCCAACAGTACTTTAGCAGGGCTATTGTTAAAAGCATGGAGTTACTTGCCAAGACACTGTCAATCCCTGGCACATTCTGCTGAAGGGTTTCCCTGTCTAGTGGTTCATCTATCTTCCTTTAGCATGCAAATAATGGCAAAAACATGGAAACGCTGTTTGCCTTGCACTGTCTGCCTTGCATAATGGGCAAGATAGGCAAGCAATGATTGTAATAGTTTAAAAAAAGGACTCATTAAGCAGATCTTGCTCTAGGCCTCTCAAAACCTAATGCCAATTCTGTCTGATATGGGCCATTTATCATCTTTTCTTTAAACCTAAATTTAAACTGTTGGAAATCTTACTTTCTCCTAAATGGAACAATCATTCATTCTGTATGGTTGATTTCCACTTTTCTGTCTTCTCTCCAAATGTACAATATGGAGGCAAAAGGTTATGACTAAATGTACTTTAATGAATGCTAAATTTGGCCACTGCTGCCACTTGTTCTTCAAGTAGGGGCCTTGAGTTTAGAGCCAAAGATGATGTGTCTCTGGAGTCAGGGGACTTCTGTACCCACAGCAAATCTATCTTGTTGAATTCAGTCTGAGCTTGTTCTTCCTCATCCAGACTCAATAATGTTAAGATATCAGAATAGGGCACTATCACAACCCCTGCTTAAATATCTGGGTATCGTCAGTATGTTTTTAAAACCTGACCTTCCTGTCAACAGATGAGGTCACCCGGCTATTTCATACACACTGTTTGTTAAATAGTAAAGATGATTGCATTGGCCCTTGATGGTGCCTCCAAGAGAGGGCTGGAGGACACAATATTTTCCCACCACTGCCTCCATTGATTGGAACCTTTACAGAAAAAAAGAATAGCCCATTAGGATACTTTGATCAAAAATATCCAAGGCCATGAAGTGGTCTACCAGGAATACAAATGATTACCTTGAATAGCTCACAGGTCATCCATAAGACCAATCACTGTGGGTGTGGTAAACTTTCCAGGCCTTAAACCAGACTAAAATGATTATTTTACCAAACCTTAGAAGCTTTAAGCTTCCACTTAACAGAGACTGCTCATTGTTGAGTTTCTATGAGACATACTGATGCCTAGAGGTCCCTAAGGATCAGATTATCAACCTCATGCGACCCATTGCCTCTTCAGAATCAATAGAACCATTTGATTCTGAATGAATATTATATTTGTTTTTCTTATACAATCTAAATAAAGGAATATAAAAATATAGCTTCAAGTACCAAAATCAGGAGAAATGGCTTTTGTTAAAATAAAAACATGAAAGATGTTATAATTAGAAACACCTGAAATAAAAATTTGTAACAATTCAATTCAATTGAGATTCTCCACAAAGTTTCCCAGTTGCTGATCTTTCGGAACTGAATGTACATATTATAGTATATTTGGGGAAAAAAGTTTCAAAAAATCCTGAAAGAAGGCAAAAGCAAACTCTTGCATCAGAGGTGTCGGGGTAAGAGAGGGCAATAATATGTATGCAATCTTTGTCACATGACTATAGCTACCATCTTGATTTTTTTCCTACCCACCCCCGCAAATGTCTCTGTTACTAAGAAAACTACTTGATCATGTTCATGAAATCATGGATCAGGCTTGATTTGAAAGAGTTTGTACCTTTCCTTGCATAAAAACTATTCTCTGTGCAGGTTTTAATGGAAAGGAAAATTTCAGGATGTTGAATAAACTGGTGGTTAACATAATCTAGCCAGTGTTAAACTACTGTTCTGGGTGACAGTGTGGCTGCCTCTAAAGAGCATCTTCTGGTACACTAGTGACCTCCTTGTGTAGTTGGGCGTTCACTCTGAGACCAGA
>JANHGC010000579.1:163756-176718 GCA_027560395.1 Boaedon fuliginosus | reverse complement strand
TGATTCAGTTCTACAGAGGAATTATTGAGTCTATCATCTGCACCTCCATAACTGGTTTGGTCTGCAACCCAACAAGACAAACAGAGTTCAACTGATAATTAGATCTGCAGAGAAAACAATGGCTACCAACCTGCCTTCCATGGAGGACCTCTATAAGAGTCAAAAAGGGGGCTGTGAAAATATCTACAGACCCCTCACATCCTGGACATAAATTGTTTCATTAGCCCTCAAAACGACACAATAGGGCACTGCGCACCAGAACAACTAGGCACAAGGACTGTTTTTTCCCAAATGCCATCACTCTGCTAAACAACTCATTCCCACAACACTGTCAAATTATTTACTAAGACTGTATTACTATTACTTTTCTCATCCTAGTACCTATCTCTTCCCACTTATGACTATAACAGTTAATATCCTTTCTGTTGCCCCGTTGCTGTAGTCTTTCTGGCACCATCAACTGAGATTGGAGCAGCAGAGGTAAAACATGTTTTGATCAACTTAATGCATAGAGGAGAAATGTAGTCACTTGTTTGTTCTAAAGTATAAAAACACTTAAATCATTGAGCACTGGGACACCACACAATGAAATACACACATAGCTGTACATGTAAGGCTGGACAGCCTTTTTAACCTTGAAATTTGCATTCCATGGAGGTAATCTGTCGTTTCATGCCAACTATAAAAGGTTCCAGACACTAAATTGTCCTCTGCCACCGACTTCGTCATTTTAACCATTATCTTTGGATCTCCCTCTTTAAAAACATTTGTTCAGTCTGTTAAATGATTTCTTTGGCCAGAATCTAAATTGTTTAAACTGCTTATTTGTACAGATAAGTCTTCAATTTTTTAACCATTCATTTGGTGACATTTGAAGTTATAATGGGACTAAAAAAAGTAACTTAAAACTAGTCCTCATGCTTATGAACATTACAGCATCTCCATGGTATCACATGATCAAAATTTGAGCCCTTGGTTTCTTTTCCTTGTGAAAGTTGCAAAAATTCATATTAAAAACTTTGCAGTCAGAAATGAATATTTTCTCTCACAAATCAGACCATATTAGGATGACAAAGTATGCAGTTCTTCTGCCATCTTTATATATTAGAAATTCAAATCAATATTAGAATTTCTCCTACTATTCTGTCACACATGCCCAACGTTTATAAGCGTGTGGACAAAACTCTGCAATTGATGCTATTTCATCCCCACAGATTTGATGATATTTGGAAATGGGGATAATCCTGGAAATTGAAGCATTTTTTTTTTTTTTAGAATTAATGAATGGGAGAAAGCACCTCACATTAGCACAATTTAACAGGATACCAGGCGGGCATGTTTTTAGAAAGCCAAGCTGCTTGGAAGCATTTAGCGTAGCATTCCCTGCGCACTGAAGTCAACAGTCACGGAAGGGTCAGGAGTGGATTAAAACAATTTCATAATCCTAGCGATTTTCTTTTTTTCATCAGGATTATGAAACCAATCATGAAAATCAAAAGCCACAGCTTAAACCATCCCCTTGGGACATATGCCTTGTAGTGATGGGTTCAGGAGACAAAGCCTTCAGTAGGGCAAGAATTAAAACCTCCTCTCTGTTTTATTTAGTGAGATTCTTCTTTTGAATTCATAACAGTTTGAGGGTTGCTGGATTTAATTGAGGTAGCTGATGATATCCAGGTAAGACACTTCTTTAAATTATTACGTTGTTCTCCTTACAGCAAAGCCAAGACAAGGAATGAATGTTGCCTTGCAGAATTGTTTTTGAATTTAGTATTTAAGAAATCTTCTAAATCATTCCACGAAGAGTTATCCGTTGTGTCAAAGCTTAAGAACCTACTGATACAAGCAAAATATGTATATACCAAGTCTAAAGAATAAGTAATTTATCTAAATATGAAGGCTATATAAATATACGTGTTAGGAATAATCTAGGCATTAAGACCTAAATTATTTGGGTTTGGAAAATTAACAGAAGCATCTTAACATGTACCTTACAAGCAAGGAATAGCCAGCACAGATCCTTCAGTGCAGGCAACTCTTAGCTCTACGCCTTTTACCGCAGTTTGTACCAAATACAATTTTTTTTCAAGGATAGACCCAAGTAAAGTATATTTCTCTTTCTCGGTGATTTCATTTATCATTCATTTTTTTCATTTTAAATTCCTCGGGGCAAGTCCAAGACACACCAACGTGTACTCTTAAGAGACCCATGCCCACAAATATAACTTCCTTTCCCATTTTTTTCCCCATTTACATGCCTGATATTGCTCTCAAAATAAACAATTCTTAACAGGTTTTCTTTGCTAAGGAAAACCACATTAAAACGTTACAGTTTAAATGCCTGCTCCTTTATTTGTTTTAGAAAAATGCAGTTGCTTAAGAGGGTTTTGTATTGTACAGTATAAACAAGATTTAGTTGTTTCAGAGTGCAACATTTTCGTTTGAAACAAAGTCTCAGAGATGTGTGTATTGTTGTTATTTAGTTTCTTCCTAATTTTTTTCAGGACCCAATATGGAAATAATTTCATCAGAATTTTCTGTTAGGGACACTTTCTGAAATTTCCTAAGTTCATGCTTATGTCATCAAATGTAGGATCTAGAAACCTTTTCTTCTGTCAAGACACTTTCAATTGCCTTCTATTTTCCCCAGCTCAAGATCTTCTCTTGCATTTGCATTGCAGATATCAGAGCTTTATTATTATTATTATTATTTATCAAATTTATACCCCGCCTCTCTTCACCCCTTGCGGGGGAACTCGAGGCGGCGAACATACAACTTGTGGTGGTGAACAGCAACTTGTGGTGCTTTAAAGAACAAAGACAACACTTTGAATTGCACTCCAAAGCCTACTAGAAGCTAGAGCAGAATTCACAATTTAGATGCTATTCTAATAAACTTGAACTCAGTACTCAACATGCAGGTTGCTGCATGCTATATTATAACTATGGTTTCTAAATATTCCTCAATGTCAGCTCTAGGATGAGTGCATTGTACTAGTTTAGAGATAATGAGGATGTGGATAGCTGTTTTTCAGAGGTCCAGATCCAAGAAATTACACAATTGGTATACTGACCATGACTTGGCCCTGATTTGCACCTGTTGGTCTAGGTGTAGTTGTAAGTTAAAGAACTTACTTAAGTGGCAGATCTGCTACTCTAAGGAGAACACTATCCCTCTAAACCACCTATGTGGCTGCAGGACACACAATTATTCCATTGTTTGTGATGGCATTCAACTTTGCCTTCTTTCATCCCATTCTATACTTAGAGTGATCAGACATCAAATAACTAGATATCAGCAGCATACCAATGGTACTTCAATCTAAATAAATTCAGTTTCATTTATTTTATTTTACTTTATTTTACTCTCCCAGCAATTTTATGTAGATATAAATGAGAAAATCAGATGCTGTGGCATCCAAATGGAGAGCTTAAGGATCTGACCATTCATCCCCCATCAGTATTAAATGGTACCTCCCAGAATGGTACCTACAGGGGAATCACTGTAGAATCCCCATTCCCTAACTCTCCACAAAGGTCTAGAAGGATAAAATAGTTCAGGCCACCAGAAACACCTTGAAGAGCTGCCCTTCCATCATCCAAATTCCAACAGAGGTCATCCATGAGAGCATTTGTGTCGGAAGTACCTACCAAGGCACTTCTGGATTGAAAGGATTAGCCGGTGACACCACCATTGCCAAGGGGACCTCAGAGGGGGCTCCTTTCATATCCCTACTGTCCATGCCCAGAACTGAACATGGCTATAAGAGATTAAAATAGTCAGCTTCATCTTTGCAATGAAGCTCTATCACCACGTTCCCCAGAATGTTCCCAAAAAGTGAAGATCAGAGATAGAAGTTGTCTAACATTGTATAATTGAGAGTGGGTCCTTTCAAGATTCATATACTCTATCAGGTTGCGGGAGGAGGTACCATTTTCTCCCTCAAAGAAGCATTAATCACCTCTTGAACTCATAGCCCACAGGTAGTAGAACTCATGTTAACCTTCTTAGTTCTTTCACGTTTGTCAAAGTAGTATCCAACTCTGAGTAAACATGAGTGACTTTGTCAGGAAATTGTTGAGCATGAAACCCATCTGGATGTGAGTCACAAGGATCTTTCTGCTGTTGCAATACAACAGAGAAATGTGGGTAGTTTTCTGTTGCACATGTCTGCATTTGGCCAAATCCACTCTCCATTTTCCATCACACACATTCTAGACAACATCTTCTAGACATTAAGGTTTTTTTAATGATCAAAAAAGATGTAATGTGAAATGGATGCATTTTATTAATGGAAAAACTGTTGTTTCAAGGAAGGAAATGGGCAAGTCATGTTGTTTTATTTATGCATCCATATCTTAAAGTCTGTTCCATTCAGAAAAGTTTCTGTTGCAAAGCTATAATGATAAATGTGATGAGGTCTATACAAACACCTAATAATAAGATGTGATCATCATCACTCATAGAAAATCTTCCCCCAGTACAAAATAAATAAAAGAAATGTGGAAATCTATTTCTAAAAAGATCAAAAAAGTTCAGCATTTACTATTTAGAAGACAATTGCTTCAATTAAAAACTATATAAACTTGCTGGTTCCAGATGATAAAAAAACAATCCTGTTCATATATTTGCAAGTTGTATTCATATTTTAGGATGCAGTAGTTCTGTGCTAAATGAAGAGGACCATACATGCTTAATTCTTTTGCTGTTCTTCTGGATTTCCAGCTTCGTCTGGTACATCTAACAAAGCATCACTTCCAGACTTCTTCATTTTGGTCTCAACTTCTACAAGTCTCTGCTTGAGTTTAGACTGCGAGGCAGTGTACTCTGCTAAAAGTCTAGCAAACCTTGTCTGAAGAGTATCCATAGTTGCTTCAAGTTTATTTACTTTCTCTTCCAGGTCTTTTGTGTCGGCCCCTGCTTTAGCTGCCTCCTCATCAATCAAGTTATCTTTCAACAAAATTTGCCGTCCTTTTTCTTCCAGTGCCTTTTTGGCATCAGGATATTCAGTGAGAGCTTCCATCAGGTCATCCTTAGACAAACAGAATAGATCAGAGTAACCTATGCTTCTGATATTTGCAGTTCTCCTGTTGCCAGCTTTGCTGCCTTTGATGTTCAAGATGCTGATTTCTCCAAAGTAACTGCCTTCACTTAGAACCACAAACTGCGTCACCCCATCATCTGCCACGACAGCCAGTTTCCCTTCTTTAATAATATACATCTCTCTTCCAATGTCACCTTTTTTGCATATATAGTCTCCAGGACTGAAAACAGTTGGTTTTAATTTCAACACCAACTCAATCAGGAGTCCAGCTTCACAATCTTGGAAGATCCGCACTTTCCTTAGTGTATCCATATGGACATTTATGGCAATCTCGGCCTTCAGCTTATCAGGGAGGTATCTCAGGACTTTTGTTTCTTCCACTGTTTTCTTATTGGTCCACAGATAATCAAACCATTTAATCACTCTTGCTTCCAAATCTTTAGTGACCTTTCGAAACTGCAAGTATTGCTTGATGGAGTCAACCTTGGCCTGGAACTCTGTCCTAGAGGCATTCATGTTAGAAATCATGGAGCCTACATTACCCACGATGGTAGCAAAGATAAGCACACCCACTAAAAAGTCTATGACCACAAACAGATACTCTTCATCTTTCACTGGAGGTGGAGTTTCTCCAATGGTTGTCAATGTCAGTGTTGACCAGTATAAGCTGTAAATATACTTTCTGGACAGTCGTCCGTGTTCTGGATGGGAGATATTGGGATAAACCCAAGTGTCAGTTCCAAATCCAATTTGTTTGGAAATGGCAAAATATATACATGCATTCCAGTGAATAATAATAAGAATGTACAAGACAAGGTTCCCAATACGAAATATATTTGGATAGTTTGTTCTTGTTTCTGTACGATCAAAAAATTCAAATAGCCGGGGAAGTCTCAGCAACCGGTTAAATCGCAACTCAGGATAGTTCAGTCCAAAGTATAAAAACCCCAAATCAGTTGGAAAAAGGGATAACAGGTCATACTTGAACTGCGAAGTTGATTTATAATATTCTTTTAATTTCTTTTCATCTTTAACTAGTAGTCCTTGTTCAAGGAAACCTTAAAGTAGAACAAAGAAAAAAAGACAAGGAATGTCTTGAGCAGAAATACCTAAATCATAAAGCTTTCCATACTAACTTGCAAGTGCAAAATATGTTGCAGTGACCTATCATTTCATCTTCTCTGAGGTACCCTCCTCTTTTATTCATTTAGATGCTGAAACTGTTTAGGACATGTGTTCTGATTGGCTTTTGATGTCAGTTGTACCTCTACGTTGAACAGTTTTCAATTCATGTAAAAGCTGCTATCCTAAAGGTGCTTTTTTCAGGAGGCAACTGGAGTTTCTGGGTTTTTTTTTCTTTTGAAGACGTTTCGCTTCTCATCCAAGGAAGTTTCTTCGGCTCTGACAGAATAGTGGGGAATAGAAGGATTTATATTTCTTGCACTTGGAGGTTTATCTGTGCCCTCAGGGTCACCTTTCAGGCAATTCAAAGAAAGAAATTGTTCGAAGTTCAATGTTCAAAGGAAAAGGGAAAAGGAAAAAACAAGAAAGTCCAGTTGCCTCCTGAAAAAAGCACCTTTAGGACAACCATGACCTGGATGACTGAGAATCTAGAGTCTACAGACATAGAAGCTGCTACTTTTCTCTTTTTATTACATTATTAGTTTAATCTTTATTTTATGACTTGGCTTTTGGGGGGAACAGATAAAAATTTATACAACAATTAAAATTACCCATTTTGTCCTTTGAATCCCCACTCCATAAAATAGAGGGAGGGTGGGGCAAATTAGGAAACAAAATCATAGGGATGCTAACATGTGTTATGTAGGGATAGTTTAGCATGCAAGCAAGATTTCTGAACCAAAGAATATTTAAAAATTATGCATCCCAGAGAAAGAGCTTGAATCTCAAAAATAGTGCCCACTCTAGGCACTAGGTTAGATTTTACTAAAGAGCAAGGAAAACAAGGACAATGAAAAAATGAAAGCAGAAAATGAATACAAAAACAAAGAGGGCGAGAGCAGAAGTCATTGGGGAAATAGCATTTTATCAGCACTGCAAGTCACCAAAAAGCTAGAAATGGGAGGCCATATTTGCAAACAGATTTTAGGGAAAGGGAAAACGTCTTTGGGGAAAGAGAGGGTCGTGTCAAAAAGTCAAGATGGCACAATTGAACCTTGCTCCTCGTGCCTGGGACAAATGGGGGACTTCGAATGGACTTGCAACCTCCATCCTGATTATTTTGACATCGCTCCGCATGGACAACCCAGCAGGTCCCTCTTATGCTCTGTAGGATACCATTGTCTTTGGATATCCTAAAAGATGCGGGGAAGGGGGGTACTGGTGCAAATGGGGAGAACTGGGGAGTCAGAAATTCAGTGGGAGAAGGAGAGAAAATGAAAAGGGGGATTGAAAAGCCACCCTCTGAGTAGCAGAGAGATGAGGTGGGGAATAGAGAAAGGCTTAATAATAGATAAGAAGTGAGAATGGATCAGAGAAAGAAGGGCTATTCTGTGCTTTCATTCATTGAGGAGAAGGGATTGATAATGTTTCCAGGGGTTCATGGAGGATGGGGAAGACTGCAAAATTAATTTCCCCTCTTTCTGATCTGCCTGAAAACCAAAGCTTTATGCTGTGCCACCCAATATGGGTTGTTAGAGGGATTTCAGAACCATTCCTCTCTCAGAAACAAGTTCATAAATGTTTCTCAGCTCTAGTTGCCTTAAAATGTACCACCCTCTCCCGCTTACAGTGATGATCATAGCATTGATCAGATGTTAATCATTGGAGCAGTTTTTCAATCTACTGTATGCAATATATTCAACTACTTGATTTATCTCCCTACAACAGAGGTTTTATCCTGTATCCCTATTGGCATTATTGGCACTAAACTTGGACTAAAGGCTACATTTGCGGGGGGCGGGAAGTAAGGAAAAGAGAATTACTCATAGGCCTGTAGTCATTACCCTGTAGTAACCATTTCTCCAATTCTACCATGCAGTATTGGAATTTTGGAGGTGAGAGACTCTCAGGTCAAGCTAAAGGAGAAGAGGGTTTCTGATAAACTTGGTGACTTCACTCCATTTGGTCAATGTTCTTAAGAAATTAATTGAAGAGTTTAGCCCTCTGGCGGACAATTGCTCACCTGTCCTGAATTTGACAAGTGTGTCCATGATGTAGATCACATCAGAGGAATAATCCAAGAACAGCCAAAGTGCAAGATGATTCATCTGAAGCTCATCAAAGCAGGCCCTAGATAAACCAGACGATCTGGTTAGAGTTAGAATAGAAACAAATAAATACGATACAATAATCACATGTTTCTTGCAAGTAGTAGGCAAATTTGAAGGACTGGAACACATTTAGAATTTTTAGAACATGCTGTGATTGGGTATTCTCACAATATGATTTGCCTAATTAGGAAATAACTGTTGTGATAGATGTGGCCAATCACAAAACGTTTGTTTATCAAAGAATGACTGGTGAGATAGTTTACTGCCTCTTCATTTAGCCGCCTGAAATATTCCGTCATTCAGTTTTCTCTGCTGGTGCACACTTCTAAACAATTTACTGGGATGCTTCTCCCCACAATTAATGGTTCTTAATAACACGCCTCCAAGCCAGTAGCTGATTTTGCAGCAGATCAACGTCTCACTTGCTTACAGTATTTATAAATAAAACACTATTTTAAAAAACAATAAAGCCTAACAGGATTGAAAACTAAGTAAGCACCAAGTCCAGTAATCACAAAATCATTAGCTCCCATGCCTTCAGCTGACAATGTCCTTGCTAATATTTAGTAAAATATCAGTTTGCAGATCCCAAAGGTGCTTTTTCAAATGGCAACAGGACTCCCTTTATTTTTGCAACTCCCATCCAAGAAGCTTCAGAACTGAAGAAGCTTCTTGGGTGAAAGACGAAACATCTTCAAGCAGCAAAAAAGTCCAGTTACCCTTTGAAAAAGCACCTTGGGGGACAATAGACATCAGTTTGAAAGGTTTGGCATTGCCAACAAGGTGGCCATTTTTTATTTTTTATTTAAAAAAGCAAGCTGCTATTTCTCTCATCTTTATGAATGTATTTGCTGATTTACTTCTAAATGACTCCAGGTGGCACTTATATATTTATTTGTCTTTGTATGGCTGCCCCTCATCACAGGGACTCTGGACAGCGAACACACTGCAGTCCTGTTACTGAATGAAAAGACAAATGCAGAGTATTAGCCCATATAAGGAATGTAGCTATTCCTGGTTGACAAACGACTCCACCAGGTGGCGCCTACAGGCTGCTAGAAACATGATATTTTCTGAGTCACTGTGTATGGATCAAATAAAAGGTAAGAGTAAAGGTTCCCCTCACACATACGTGCTAGTCATTCCCGACTCTAGGGAACGGTGCTCATCTCCATTTCAAAGCCGAGGAGCCAGCGCTGTCCGAAGAAGTCTCTGTGGTCATGTGACCAGCATGACTACATGCCGAAGGCACACATAATACTGTTATCTTCCCACCAAAGATGGTCCCTATTTTTCTACTTGCTTTTTTACATGCTTTAGAACTGCTAGGTTGGCAGAAGCTGGGACAAGTAATGGGACTTCACTCCATTATGCAGCACTAGGGATTTGAACTGCCGAAATGCCGATCTTTCTGATCGACAAGCTCAGCATCTTAGCCACTGAGCCACGGCGTCAAATACATGCACATAATTTAACAAGGAATCCAAACCATTGTCTTGTTGTGCTCAGAATGAACAGTTAGCTAGACAGAGATTTCTGTATTATTTGGTTGGTTTGCTAAGTATGCTGTGTGAATCTGACTGTTGTGTTTTTGCAGTTCATAGTTTCTTGCTTAGTTTGTGAGAATTGAGTCTGTTGGGGCTTATTCAGCTGTCTTTAGCTGATTACTGAAGTATTAAATAATCATTAAATCAGCCTATCTTCAGTGCAACTCACTCACATCCTCCTGTTTCAGACCTACATTATGCAGGTTTTAGTGAGCAATGTGTTCTCAGAAAGCACACGGTATCTCTTTCAAACTATTTTTAAAGCATACACAACCTCCCTTGCTGTAGTATTGCTTCATTATGTGATTGCCTAAAAAAGGATCTGATGCAAATAAACATTTTGTGAGGAACAGACAGATTAAATTTCAGAACCAGAAGCAATTGCAGAGAGGTAGAGAATCAGGATGCTGGCAGGAACTGTACAATTGAAGCTCCTTCTCTTTTCATGTGAATCATATATGTAACAGGTGTAAATAACTGCAGAGCTTTGATTTCTAGCCACAATCTTGACTTTTTTTTTAATCACCACCATCACCCGGTGACAAAATACCAGTAACAGCACAGAGATGCGTTAAAAATCATCCTTACCTACATACCAATAGACAGAAGTTATAGAATACTGGTGCCGCGATGATTCCCAACCACCTATAATACAGGTTGCTTGAAGGATCCATCACAAAGATTTTTTTCTTTTCCCTGGAAATTAAAAAAAAAGGAGGTTTATGGGCTCATGAAGAGCTCTCATCCAATAAATATTTTGTATTCCAATAAAGGAGAATATTTGTAGCTCAGGATTGAAATGAGAGGTCCTTGGTGGTCTCTGAGTTTGGTTGTTTTCTTCCAAACATTTCATTACCGCAAGCTAGGTAACATCGTCACTAGTGCTGTTCTTAGTTACTTAGTTTGGGTAATGAAACAGCGACAAGAAAACAACCAAGCTAGGTGAGCACTAAAGACCCCTCAAGTATTTTATGTTTCATAATGTTTGCTTTTAAGGACCAAAAGCAGATGTCTGCAGCTAGGAAAGAAATCCTCTATAGCTGGTATTGACCATTCAATCAATAAACATTCTTAAATTGAAAGTGGAAAATTTATCTTTTCAATCACTAGAACAAGGGCTTCAATAATATATGTAACAGCCTTGAATTCCAGCTGACGGAGTCTTCCCTCATCCGTGATAGAACTAACTTGGTTGGTCCCATGCCCTTCTGGACCCAGGACAGGCCTAAATGCCCTGTTTCCATGATTTCGCTATCCCATCTAAGGGCAAATACTGATGGTCTGATGGATCACTCGGACTTGAGGACAAGTCGGTCCTTTAATTCTACCAAATTCCCTGCAAGAATGCTTTACGCAAACAAGACAGGAACTTTGATAAATACATCCTTTTTTTATACTAGTTCCATTCCAGCATTCATTCATTCATTCATTCATCCACTTATGAATCATATTTTCACCCACTGCTATCTCTCAGACTCTTGCCAGCTCATAGTAATTAAGAGTAAACAAACGACGAGGTAGTGAAAAATCAGGCCAACCCCACCCAATAAGAAGATGAAAAGCAAAAAAGCATTCAAAGATAAAACTGTCAAGATAAAATCTTGAGAATCCTATGACCCATTATAAGCCTTCCACAATTCCCAGGAAGATAAAACCATCTGCACCAGCCTGGTTTTGACTGGGAAGTGACTCCATAGTAGTGTAAGGCAGTGTCACCCAAAAGGCAGCAATTGCAGATGTCAGCACTATCTGTATCCCAGAAAGGAGGCTCAGTAGCAGCTGCTCTCAGGATACAAAAGGCAGGCAGGTCAATTCCAATGGGTGGAGGGAGTCCTGCAAGTGTCTCAGTGCCAAGCGAGGGAAGGCTTTTGAGATACTACAGGAAGTCCTTGACTTACAATCACAAGTGAACTCCAAATTTCTGTTGCTAAGCAAGACCATTGTTAAGTGGATTATGGTCCATTTTGTGACCTTTTTGGTCACTATTGTTAGGTGAATCACTGCAGTTAATTAATTAATAGTAAATTAATAACATGGCTGTTAAGTGAATCTGGCTTCCCCATTGGCTTTGCTTGTCAAAAAGTTGCAAAAGGTGATCACATGACCCTGGCAGACAGCAACCGTCATAAATATGAACCAGTTGACAAGCGGTTGGATTTTGATCACATGACCCTGGGGATGCTGTAATGGTCATATGGGTGAAAAATGGTCATAAGCCACATTTTTCAGTGACATTGTAACTTCAAACAGTCACTAAACAAACTGTCCTAAGTTGAGGACTACCTGCAATGACCAGCACTTTGAATTGCACCTGCAAGCTAAAATGAAGTCATTACAGCCCCCAAAACAAAGGTGAGTTGCTGCTTCAAAGAGTCCTTTGTCCCAGGGAGGATCATATTTAATTTATACGACCTGCTTTTGGACAGTCAACGTTAAGACACCTCAGTGGACAAATTGCAATTCTATCATGCAGGGAGTCATTCCCAGCCATGTGGTCTTATTTATATCCTAACAGCCTCTACACAGCAGGACAAAATGTTGACAAGACCTCCTACTCAGCCTGTGATGATGATGAACAACTGAGTATCAACAGCATACATGACACTGCCCACCCCAAACCAATGAATGATGACTTGTCCCTGCAGTTTCATGCAGTTATTAAAAGGCAAATGGGGAAACCTGCAGTCAACTGCTTGCTTAATCACTTCAAGTGCCCCTACTTACTGGAACCACTCCCTTAGGAAGTATCTCCAATATCCAGCCTTCACCAGAGGTTCAAAAACGTATTATGATCAGTGGTATCAAAAGCCAAGAAAAATGGTTCAGGCTATCTCCAGCCAAGTTCCAACAAGACAAACGATAATTCCAACAAGACAAATGTTAATTAATCACACACACACACACACACACACACACACACACGTGCAAATGAGCAACATGTTATTGATAAAATGTATAAACTTTTACTAAAAATTAATCAGTGAAAGATGTGGGTGAAAGGTTTGAAATTTACATTGGTATAATCTTCCAGATAATCTACAGTATATCTATAAAAGAGAAGTGGGGTGCGGATGTGTGTTTGTATGTGCTTTATACAAACTTTCAGTTCTGCACCAATCTACCTCAAACTTGCCAGA
>JANHGC010000579.1:152310-163656 GCA_027560395.1 Boaedon fuliginosus | reverse complement strand
CCTCCAGCCAATCAGGACACAGCCCCACCAGTATTTAAGCAGAGGAGGCAGCCAGGATCACACATTGCTCCCAGAAGTCGAAGCGGAAGGTACTAACCTGAAGCCTGAAGACCAGCTTGAAGATGACAGGTGTGACCTTGTCGAAACGTCGCCAAGATACTTCCAATTTTACGTGGGAGAAAAACCCAAACAACCAAAGACTTACATATATATATGCACAACATAAAGGAGGGACTTTCACTCGGACTAACGTTCATTATTTCCTCGTTAGTCATAAGTTAACTTAAGAAAACTGATTTCTGTAATTAATCAACCAGTAATGTTCTGAACAGATAATCAATTATGAACATTTGTTTGCTTCTTTTTCGGCATTTAGCATAAAAACCAGGAGAACAGGAACTGGTTACTTGGCTGAATAGGGCAATAGAATATTGCTCCTATTCTAACAGAATAAGTCAGTTAGCTAGTATTCAAATCAATGTGTATAAATGTGCATGTAAATAAATGGTTTATATGTAGGATTTCTTCACTAAACCTGACTTTCTAGAAACAAGTCTATTCCTTTTTCTGCAGGTTAGCCCCATTAAAAGTATATATATATATTTTCACAGAAGCAGCATCCTCTTACTTTTTCTGATCAGCTTTCCCATCCTTCTTTGGGTCAGCTTTGTTGTCTTTGTTTTCTCCCCCTTGAGCCTCAACTGAAGAATCAGGTGTTTGGCCATCTCGACGGAAGTGCTTTCTGAACCAGGTTCTCACTGATGAGAAAAACCCAGAGTACCTGAAAGGAAAAAGGGAACATGCCAGCAATGCAAAGGGCCAAAATTAACAACTTCATCTTTGCCATTTGCAATCTAACATTTGCATTAACAACTAGATTGGCTTTCCAGCCTGGTGGCTTCCAAATGTGTTAAATCACCCCAGGCAAGAGCAGATGTGAATGGTGGAAGTTGGAACAAATCTGTAAACTGGACTGATGATGCATGTAGAATTATTTCCCCCTGATATATTCATTTGATGCATTGAATGTGCATGTACCAATAGGCAGAAACTTTGCACATTTCAGATAACAAATCTGTACCCAGATATATAGTACTTTCGCCACAATACACAAAGTGTTGAGAATATTATGCTCTGTAAGAATTTAGTGAAGCTTCACCCAGCCATATTTTATGCAGCAATGAGATAAGATTCATTAAGCTTTGATCGTTCTCATGACCATGACTCATCACCTCCTAGAAAGATTGGGAAATGGGAGTTTGCTCATCCTTAATGTCACGTGTGATAGTCTAGGACTAGCTCTGATGAAAAGCTAAAGAAAGTTTTCCCAATAATATATAAATTACACTATCACTCTAAGTTCTTCAGCTAAGTTCTGCTGTAACTCATCGTTCATCATATTCACACACTAGACCAGTGTTTCTCAGCCTTGGGAACTTTAAGATGCATGGACTTCATCTCCCAGAATTCCCTACTCAACACATTTTAAAGTTCCCAAAGCTGAGGAACATTGGTTCAGAGTGACTGACTTAATAGTATAAACCAAGATAAACTTATTCTTCTGTTCATCCCTTTCATTTCTGGCTTCATGAAAATTCATTGAATTAACAATACTGTTATCTACCTTTATTTCATTCCTTTGCTTCCAAACAAGGTCCTGATAACCTTTTACAAGGCCAGACATAGTATAAATGAAGCTTACCTGTTTGTTGCTCCTTCTGCAGATGTGTCCCCTCCTTCTTCCGCCATGGAAATGACACTCTCTAATTTTGAAGATCTATCCTCACCTGGGGAGGGGGTCCTTCAAAATCAAGCAGAAAGACATTTAATCATGTTTCAATGTGTGCCTTCAAGCCTTTCCAATCAGGCACCTGTGAAAGAATGTGCATCCCTTGGTCAATCACCAATAATGTCATAAGTGATACTGAGGGAGAATACACAATATAGTAATATTTTTTGCCCTAGTTCCATGTTGGCAAACCTATGGCACGTGTGCTGGAAGTGGCACGCCGAGCCATGCTTCTGGGCACAGACACTGTTGTTAAAGTGGGTCTGCCCACCCACCCGAAGTCCTTGGTGGTCTCTCATACCTTTGCTGGAAGCACAGCTGATCGTCAGATCGTTTCATCAGCTGTGTTTCAGCTCGCCCGGGGATGGGGGGTGTCACACACACATGCGCAGGGGGTGGGGGAGCGCTCCACTGCCTCCCCGCGCATGCGCACACGACATTGCCCTCCACCCCCGTGCAACTCCAGAGCCGAAACACAGGTGAACCAATGATCAGCTGTGTTTCCAACCAATGCAAAGGGATGGTTTGGGGGCTTGTGCACACGCGTGCATGCATGCATGGGAGAGTGCAGAGGAGGGTGGCCGCGTGCACGCAGCCATGCAACCAACCTCCGGCACGCAGGGTGGAAAAAGGTTCGCCACCACTGCGGCCTAGTACAATATTTCTCAGCACCAAAAACTTTTCTGGAAAAATATTACAGTCTTTGTATTTGTCTGATTTTTTTCACTTGTCCCATTTCAGGTGATCGCAGTAGAAAAAAGCAACAAGGACAGAAATTCTGAGATGAATCAAAAACTAAATACCCCAACAGATGCTATCATTCACTCTAACATGAGGGAAGGGAAGGAAATGTTGCGCTTCCAAGTGACATTTATATCGGACATTTATATAAGTTAAATATAAGTTTCAAATATAAATTGAAACAGGCGTTACTTTTACCATATTTTCAGTTGTTTCGGTTTTATCTTCATTAGATCAGGTTCACCATCTATAACAGAGTAATGGTAGGTTTCTCTCTGCATAGTTTATTGTGAGATCAAAGTAATGTAGGAATATGGAACAGTTTAACTTATATAAAGTGTCAAATACTTTTAGCTTCCTGATATTATTTTTTTCTTCCTGTTTAGTGTTATATTCTGGTTTCCTTTTATGCATTTCTCACTCCAATGATTACATTTTATTTCAGGGATTGAAAAGTTATTCCGTGAATTGAAAACTATATAGGACTTTTATAACCCCACATATCATACTATTAACATCTTTAGGACTACAGTTGTCCTTTTTGTTGAAATGGGGTGGGTGAATGAATATGTATGTGAAATGAAAAACAAGCTTGAAGAGTATAAGAGTATATCTACTCAGATTTTCTGGAATAGATATTGTCTTGCTGACATTTCAGAATTGTGTTAGATTATGACTCAAGGCTTCTAGAAAACGTTTTTGACTAGATTATGCCTAGGAAAGAAGAAAAGCTTAGCTAGATCAATGTTAGCCCTTTATTATTTTGGTATCTTCAACAAAAAACAACTTTGCTACACTTATACATAAAAGTGCACATGCATGCAAACAGATCCTACTTTAAATAGAGAAGGCATTTATTATACGAAAACATTAGGGCTAATACATCATATTCTTAAATGTTGAATTGCTTTGTATGTGGCCAAAGCTAATGCATAGAAATGTATGGGGTTCCAACTCTGAAACAATGTTCATACAAAGCCCTTGTTCTAAAAACTAAAAATCCATTGGGGGTTTTATTTCTTGATAGGAAACTAAGACTGGATTCCTTAACAAACAGGTTTTATATATCTTACTTAACAACTCTAGGTACACACAGTTTGGAAGAAGTGGATGAGTCATTACAAGAAAATAACAAAATAAATAAAAACCTATTTCTGAACTAGACATAGCATCTATTTATCTATTATTGAACATTCACTGAGTGGCTCTGGATAGCTATTTTTTTATTTATTTGTGCCTTTGAATCAGCATTGATTCCTGGCAATTGTCTGGACAAGTCCCTCCAGTTTACTTTGCAAAATTTCAAAAATGATTTTCCGTTGCCTCCTTCCCAAGGGCTGAGAGAGAGTAACTGGCCAAGGTCACTCACCTGTCTTTGTGCTTAAGGCAGGAGTAGAACTCATGGAGTTTTGGTTTCAGGTCTGATGCCTTAACCCCTGTACCAAACTGAGTCTCTCTGGATGGCTAACCAGCATTTAAAATAATCAGGAACATGTTAATCATTGAAATAATAAATAACAGTAAAATAAAATACACTGCATACACTGTGTAGCTCCAGAACACATCCTATATGGGTCCAGCCAGCTCCTATCTAGTACCTGGACTAAGAACAAGTCTTCAGCCGCTTTTTAAAGGGGGAGAGGATTAGATCTAACTAATTTGGGGAAGAGCTTATGTATCTATATTGACTTATGCTGCTGCATTCTGGATCAACTGTAGCTTCCAAGTGGCTTCAAGGGCAGCCCCACGTATAACAAATATTCCAAATAAGAGGCAATAAGTGATTGCCTCCCTAGCAATCCAGGTACTCATACAATTGACACCCAAGAAGAGTAAGTGCAAATACCATCCTAGGCATAGCTACTATTTGCTAGTCGAGCAGGAGCCGTGAACCATCCGAAACCACAAATTGGATTCCAGTCCTGTATGTGGTAGTTCAAGCCCATCCAGAATTAACAATGAAAAATATCTGGGGCTAGGTGGCCTCAAAATCCATAGCCACTTTGTCTTACCAGGGGCGAAGCTAAGCCACTTTGTCTTGTTCCAAACTCTCACGGCTTCCAGACACTGAGAGTAAACTTTATCACTATCCCTTGGTCAGATGCAGGTAGCCTTCAACTTAGGATCCCAAATAGGACCAGCATTTTTGTTGCTAACAAAGCAGTTGTTGAGTGATTTTTGTGCCATAGTTGTTAAGCAAATCAGTGCAGTTAATTAAGTGAATCATGTGGTCATTAAGCAAATTCAGCTTCTTCCATTGACTTTGCTTGTTGGAAGCCACATGGGAAGGTCATAGATGGAGATCGCATTTGAGATGCTGCAACAATCATAAATATGTACATGCCAGTTGCCAAGCCTCCAAATTTTTTATCACTTGGGATAATGTGACAGCCATAAACCCAAGGACCTGTCATAAGTCACTTTTTTAGGGCCATTGTAACTTCAGTCAGTCACCAAATGAATGGTTGTAAGTTTAGAACTACCTCTATATAACTGGGTATCAACAGCATACTATTGACAATACTTAACCCCACGTTCCCTATAACCTCATCCAGTAGCTTCATATAGATGTTAAATAGGAGCAGTGTGATCTTTAAGCCCTAAGCCCCCCTCTACATACTTGGGTAACCCTAGATATATCTACCCCATCAAAACTGATTAGAACTCGCCCCAGCAGAAGGAAGAGAGCCACCTAACATGATAACACGATAGCTATATATGTATAGATGCATGTTTAAGTAGCAAATACTATATTATTGAAAAAATGTAACAAAATTAAGACTTTTTTCAAGAAAGGTAGGATCGATCATATTTATTCTGACATTTAATAAATATTCTTTAAATTCTCACTGTCGTCTCTTCCAAATGATAGCTTTAATAGTCCTCACCATGGCAAGCACAGGGGGCATGAAAAGAGTCAAGCTGATGGCTATTGCCATTGCCTTCCATTTTCATGTGCATAAAATACCTTTTCTCTGCATTTACTTCCTTGACATTGCTTTTATCTCATGCCCAGTCCATGAATGAGACAAGCTTAATGAAATCAATGCTTCCCCCCATTTTTCCTGATATTGTCCAAGGGCAGTTTCAAGAGGTGCTGAATCTGTCAAACATAACTTTTTCATTACCTTGGAAGGGGATCAGACAATGAACAAGGACAGAACAGAGACCATGTGATGATGATGACAAATGTTATGCTGGTATGATTTTGTGTAAGTTCACAGATGAATGGATAGCTTTATAATTTGGTAGGGAAGAAGGGTGTTTTTTAGCTATTTAGCTAGCTGCTTTTCTGCATAAGGAAAGGCCCATTAATGTTTCTAATTCTTTCCAATAGAACAGTTCCGTCAAGCGACTACTTGAAAAGGCCACTCTATTTGAACGCACACTCTGTCTTCTAAATAAAGGAGATAGATATAGAAGTAAATGGGAACAGTCTTCTCAAAGTTAACCTTCTTTAATTCCTGTTGATAATAAAAAGGAAAATTAGAAGAAAGCCAGAAGGCAACAAGACAGCCTGAGACCTTTGGAAAGGAAGCTCCAAATGATAAATCCCTTTGCAAGATAGGAATTTGCTGTTAAACTTTATGGGGTTGCTTCTAAGAAAGTAAATAATAAGATTGCATATTTAAATTTCAGTGGTCGGCAAACTGAATTTATGGATACATGTTTTAAGAATGATATTTTTTTTGCATTTTTTGCCTTCTTATCTCCATAAAATTCCTCTCCTTTCCTTAAAGAAAAAAAATATTTATTTACTTATTTATTTATCTATTTAATTTCTATAGCCACACATCTCGAACAAGTGATAGTTGGACGGAGAACAATCATGAAACTTTTCTTATGATGGAGGTGATGGTGATGGGTTGAATCCATTACCTCTTAATTCCATTTTCAAGTCTAACAGGGTCATCACTAACAGTCTTCCCAGAAGATCTCTGGGCAGCCGGGTGGGAATGATAAGTGTTAACTTTAGCCATTTTGCTTAATGTATCAGCCACCAAATTATACCTGTGATACAAGGAGAAAATATTAGAAACTCTGCAGGATAAAATGACGCTTTTTTAAAAAAAAGAGGAAAAGAAGGTTCCCAAGAATCTTTTCTTAGAAATCAATTGTATTTAATTCAAAGATATTTAGAGTTCAATTCTATAGAAGTCTTCTCAAATGTAAATTTTATTGAATTCAATGAAACTTTCTTCTAGGTAAGTGTAAGTGTTTGAGATGGCAACAGGCAGAAACAGATCCTTTAAGTCAGGTGTGTCCAACCTTGGGAACTTTAAAGCTTGTGGACTCCCAGAATTCCCCAGCAGCAATTCTAACACTGGATGTCCACAGATCTTAAAGTTGCCAAGGTTGGACACCCTTATCTTAAAGGGTTGCTGGGCTGCAAATCTCACAGCTTTGATTTCTGATCATCTTGAATGGGAACTGCATAAATAAGGTGGATAGAATTATACATAGTAGTAGGGAATAAATAAAAAAAATGTTTCAGTTTTCACAGTACTTTCACTATCCAGTGAAGCTGAATAAAGAAAAAGAAGAATTTCAAACAAAATACATCCAGTCTGTAACGTTTGCTTCGGCAAGAAGCTCCAACTTGAATGGCTTAAAAGATTACCTAGTCAACACCGTTTCCCTTAATCTTCAGCATATTTTGGTTTGCTAGGAATTGTTTATACTAGGCCAAATAAATATTTAAAATTTCACACAACTCTACAGATAAAGTGGGAGTGGCATATAATGATTACATTGTAAGATTGCAATTAATTTTTTTTATTTTCAGATTTTATTTACTTATGGAATATAGAGTAACATATTTGTTGAAACAAAAATGTTAGAAGTGAATGAACATTTTATTACATTAGCCAATTATCCACTATAGCATTTTATTTTCCCACTGTAACATACACAAACCCTTAAATTAAACGGGAGCAAGAGAAGAAAATAATAGGCTGGATCAATATTGAAAATATGGCTACATTCATCTTTGACTCACAGGTACCATTTGTCAAGACGTAGATTAAAAGTTATGGGGCTTTTTTTTGCCTAGAAGAATTTGACATTGCAAAAACACAAACATACACACACATATACAATACGTGGATCGCTGTACTTCCATGTCAATAGTCTGTACTTGCAAGATCACATGCTATAAGATATTATACGGTTGTCTGCAAGTAGTCTCTGAGCTTGGCTGTTTTCTTGCAGACATTTCATTATCAAACTAGGCAATATCATTAGTGCTATTTAGTGCTACCCAGTGCTATAAAATATGAAGTGGAAAGAGGGCAAATGTATAAACTAAACACATTCTTAACAAGTATGTTAAAAACACATACAAGTATGCTTCTTAACATTCATAATATTTTTTTCTTCCTTAAAAAAGCACTCTTTACATACAGTAAACCAAAGTGTGCTTAGCAAACCTTTAATCTATGCACTAGTATGCAAATATCAGGGATAAAAGGTATGGCACCTGGAACTTCCTGCACATTTGTCATCTCTCAAATTTCATCTGTGAATAGACTGTGCGCGCGCGCATGCACGATAGGCTGAAATTCACCAAATTTTGATAATTTTAGGAGTGGGAGTTTGAGGTATGTAAATGTTGTTGAGCCTACCTTGTATATGATGTGCATCTAAGTGATAAATAGTGATTAGTTTGAGAGAGAATTGGAAGGCTTTTTAGAAAGATAAAATCAGTTGTCACTACTAATATATATTCTTTGTTCCAGCTCAAAAAATGCTGTCACTTAAACCAAGTTCAAACTGTGGGGTTTGGGGTGGGAGTGGGGGCGTGTTGTGGGATGGGAATATTTCACACTGAGTAACAGTGATTCACTGAAGGCATTTAGCAGAGACTGCTTTGACCATCTGTCAGAGTTATTTCAGTTGCCTACTGCGTAGCAGGGAAAGGAATTGAACTTAGATGCCTTCCAGGATCTTTTCCAAATCTATGATTCTAAAACAATGTCCATTTAGCCAGAAAACACTTGTAATGCTTCCCACTGCGGAGAAAAATGAAAGCAAGCTGTAAAGAGTATACTTAGAAACAGTCAGGAATAATCACTGAATGGAGGCAGCCCATAACTCTCTATTCTTTGCTTTAAAGCCAATGGTGTGTTTAGCTTAGTGAAAACTGTGGAGGATGGGTGCAAATCTCTTTGCATAACAATGTTACCCTTGAAAGAGCTGGTCAGGAAGTAATGAATATGTTTAAATGATGAGGTGAGCAGAAATGTTCTATTTAGCACAGTCCCTCCTAGGATTAACAATGGCACAAAAGTAAGCTGTTTGCACTTTCTGCCTTTGGACCACATAAGGAGTAACTATTAAAGCTGATCTGTTATGAAGAGAGAGGTAAGGCACAGAATCCATAAAAGGATTATGTTCTCTGAAGAGAGATGAAGAGAACAACTTGAAAATGTCAGTAACAGGAGCCAAATCCTTCCATAGTAATCTGGTTCCCAGCTCAGTCCTGGCCTGTTAAATCTCTTCAAAGTTTTTCATATCTTGTCATATGAGCCTTACATAGTCATCCTTTTTACAGCAACTTCACATTTTTAAAATTCTTGGCTGGAACTCTTAATCCACCAAAAAAAAAAAGCAGATGTGGCACCAAAAATGTTCAGGCCTTCTCAATAGAACCTGGAATCACCTTAGATAACTTTTGTTCTTTCCTATGCCTTGTTAAAACATCCCAACTGAAGCCAGTGAATTTTTTTTACCACTTACACTTAGGCTTTCATAATATGTCTGCAATCGTCAGCCCCAAAGAACTAAGAAGAATGATACATGGAGTCATTTCTGAATAGTTCTTTTATTGCTGTTCATCTACAAATAGAAATCTTGCCAGAATAAAGCAATTAGCAATAGCCCTAGCAGTAGCACTTAGACTTATATACTGCTTCATATTGCACTCTCTAAGTGGTTGCCCCCAACAATCTGGGTCCTCATTTTATCAATCTCAGAAGGATAGAAGACTGAGTCAGCCTTGAGCCAGTCAGGATCAAACTGCTGGCAATGGACAGAGTCAGCCTGCAATTCTGCATTTTAACCACTGTGCCATCATGGCTACTATAGATATGCCCTATGAATTGTTGGGTAGGGTCCTACTAGCCCTATTCCTGCCCACCAGATATTCCAAACTATACTGTCTCTTTGCTCTCTGGAAAAGAGCCCCTCCCTCCTGTGACTCTGAACAATCTTCTACCACAGCAGTTGTGTGCACCAATTTCTTTGATGCTTAGCTCAGCATGTATCAGAAATGCTGGTTTTCAGACTTCTGGGTTGGATCCCGGCGCGACTGGATGCAAAGCTCGCTGTCTCCGCAGCTTCGATTCAGGCTTCCCCGATGGTGGGCTCCTAAAGGAGCCTAAAGTTTCCCTGAAGGACTGGGTGAAGCGAGGGAGAAGCTCCAGGATAGGTACAGGGGTGCCCTGCCTGTCTCTGGCCATTCTCTGAAGCCACCGACGGATGAAGCAGCAGTGGCCGCCATTAAGTTGGGTACAACCAGGACAAAAAATTTGCAGGTGGTGAACTTAAGAGCAAGAGACGTGGAGGGGTAAGTGATTATTTGCAACAACTCACACCCCAAAAATAACCAATTAAACCATCTAAAGAACCCTAAAATTGAACTAGCGGCAGAATACCAGTGGAGGGGAGGTGCCTATTGAAGTGCACTGGAAATGGACAAAATTGACAGAGGAATATAAAACCCGAATTGAAAAACTGATTGAACTGCGACTGGGCTGGAAATAACAGATTAGAATTGTTTAAAACCGGCAGACAAGGTTTTCTTTTCTATATGGTTGCTGTGTGGATTGGAGGAAAAAAAGAGGCAAAATGGAGGCAATTGAAGAATGTAAAATACAAATGCGGGGTATGTTTGAACAAATGATTGAGCTAATCCGGCAAGAAGAAAAAGAAATATTGCAAGAAAATGGCATACTGGTGCCAGCTCAATGGGTGGACATTGGGAAACCTAGGATTGTCAACATAAGAAGGAGGTGGAAACTTACTAAAATAACAAGCCAGCGATGACCAAAGAAGAAGCAGATCGGGCAAAAGATGGGTGGCGAGAACTTTGGGCGTTGGCCGATGACTGATTGAAGGAGAGATTCACATGATGATACATGACAAAAAATGCAACTAGAAAAGAGGAGGAGCCAGCAGAAACTGAACAAGGAGGATACCAGGCGACGGCGGAGACGAGAATGGTGGAAATATACAATTGATGACATCTGCGGAAAAACGAGGAGAAGATGGAATTTGGGAGATGGTTTAATGGAACAAAAGAGAAAGATAAGAAGAATGCAAAAAAGGGATTATGGGTAGTGGTTTGATAAAGAAAAATTAAGCATGGGTAGAAATGATGTATTATTTTTAATGTTGAAAAGGAGAACTGGAGAGATATGAAATTGTGTTATTATATAAATTATTATGTAGGCAGACTTTAAAAGGAAAAACGAGATCTGGGAGATTAGATGTATAAGATAATGTATGTTTTTGTATAGGCAGACTTTTAATGAGATTATGGAAATGGATTGTATATGGTGTTATTATATATATTTATTATTAGGCAGACTGTTTAAAAGGAAAAGCAGACTTGGGAGACATTAGATATATATGATAATATATATTTTAAGAGGTTATGGAAGTGGATAAAAAAGGGAAGGAGGAGAAAACTGGTATTGTATAGTGTGGGACACTATTGAATTGGTTCTTGTAACATGTATTGCATAAAAAGTATTTTAACATTGTTGGGAAATTGATATTTAAGATATATAAGATGAATCAATGTATGATAAATA